>CABHPP010000088.1:22279-52299 GCA_902168425.1 Peromyscus attwateri | reverse complement strand
ATGTAAAATAAAAAAAATATAAAAAAAAAAAAAAGGCCATCATGGATACTCAAATTGTGTAGCATAACGCAAGAGAAATGACACAGGAGGGAGACTGTGGGGTTTAGGTTTCCACCATCCCCAGTCCTGCCTGGCCACCTCTGCTCTGCTCAGCTCTCCTCTCACCATGCTCCAGTATACCCGGATACCAAGAAATGTCAAAGATGAAGAGATGTTTCCAATTGGAAATGGCCCAAAGAGAAAAGGCTGTCCTGTCTCTCAGAAATATCTATTACAAAATTAACCGCTGGGCATAGAGGCCCACACCTTTAATCCCAGCACTCCAGAGGCAGAGGCGGGCAGATCTCTGAGTTCGAGGCCAGCCTGGTCTATGGAGTGAGTTCCGGGACAGCCAGGGCCACACAGAGAAACCCTGTCTCGAAAAGTCAAAGAACAAACGAACAAAATATTAACACAATGGTCCAGTTATTGTGGGGGGAATAAAAAGTTGTTAGATATTTGCTTCTCCTAACAACTCTATGAGAAAGATATTGCTGTGAGTTCAAGATCAGATAAATACAGAGGTGCAGAGAAATTAAACAATACAGCTGCTAGGTGTACAGTAAAAGGATTTTCCATAGAAAAGAACTGGATTTGCTTTATTACGTGTTTTCCTGGATAAGCCCACAAACAGGCAGATTGCTAGGAAAGCCAGCGAGTGTTTATAGCAGACCTTCTCTGGAACTAGCCAAGGGACATCCAATAGGAAAGCACCATGACCTCCCGTACTACTTGGTGTGATTTTGTAAAGGAAGGAGCAGCCAGCCATACTGCTCGGGAAGACATATGTGCCTCATGACTTGGCTGCTTGTCAACTCAATTATTTCCTGGTCTCTGGCCAGCATGACACACCATACTGCCTCTACCCAAGTAAATAAGCTATGTGCATTGTGTGTAGCATCTGTGCAGCAGCTAGGTATAAAGGCCACCAGGCACACCTTGCATTCTTGGCTGAAATTCCTTCCTGTCTATAAGGAAGAGAGATTGTGTGTTTGTTTGAGTCATTCTACTCTTCCTGAAGTGGCTCAGGGAAGACCAGAACCTGGCCAGGATTGAATCTGTTGGGTGGGGGTGGGACCAAACTTAAAGGTTAGGCAGGCTAAGGACATTTCTGTGCCAGCAGGTGCTGGTAAAAAGGACACCAGCTGGGTTGGGGATTTAGCTCAGTGGTAGAGCGCGCTTGCCTAGAGGTTCGGTCCTCAGCTCCAGAAAAGAAAAAAAAAGGACACCAGCAACATCCATTCAGACAACTGACTCTGTTCTTAGACCTCTGGACCACAAGAGAAAGGACCCGTTTTACCAACCCTAACTCTTACCAAGGCTTTGTTCTTAAGATAAAGGAGGATGCCTGGGTTTTATGAGCCTGGAGATTTCATGCTTTTGACTAAACCTAATTTGCTTAGGCAAACTCCCTCTGAAACGGAAGACTGACTGAGACCAAAGGAGTTGCATCTTCTCTAGTGATCAACTCCCTCCAAGCTTCCTTTACCCAGGTGATAACAGCCCATCACACCTCAAACCTGAGGAATTCTCATCCTTCCTTTCCGGCACCTAGACAAACCTTGGGGCTAAGAATCAAAATGGTTCCTTGGGTTTTTGTTGTCTTTTGGGGGGCAGAACTAGCTATGATTTCATGGATCATTTGGTCTATATTTACCATAACTGCACTAAGTTACAGAAACCTGCCAATTCTCTTGAAAACAGAAATACCTTTCTGGTTGTTTCTACTTTTTGGTTTGCTTTTTTTTTTTTTTAAAATATAATCATCCTTTGGTAGCAAACTCAGCACTTCTCTTAAGAATTCTGTTTTATAAAAAAAAAAAAAAAAAAGGACCCTACTGGCATATAATTACCAAGGTACAGCCCCATGTTTCTCTCTCTCTCTCTCTCTCTCTCTCTCTCTCTCTCTCTCTCTACCTCTTCCATTCTGATATGCTTGTGTGATCTTCCAAGGCCTCTCCTCATTTCATAGATTCTGCCCCAAAAGGCGGTCAAAGAAAATGAAAACCTGTCTAACAACCAGATCAGTGATAAGAGTTCAGGCTTTAGGTCTGAGGTGTGTGTGTGGGGGCGGGGGGGGGGGGGGGGAGCGCTGTTAAAGAAAGAAAGCAAATGGAAAGACTCTTGAGCACTGTGGCCGATAGACTCATAGGGACTCTGTAAAGCCAGGTGCACACAGCGATTCACCTCTCTTCACTGAGTGACTCTACAAGGACAGACAACAGTGAACAAGTCAGATGGGTGCACTCCCTGAGTCCCCAGTTACATGGAATTAAAAAAGAAATCATTGAAAAATGTTATCCTAGAACTCACTCTGTAGACCAGGCTGAACTCGAACTTGGAGAGCTACCTGCCTCTGCCTCCCAAGTGCTGGGATTAAAGGCGTGCATCACCACTGCCCAGCCTAGAAATCACTTTCATGTCTTTCATTATCCACATGATGTAATGATGTTAAATCCCCACATCAACAGCCAAGGTCACTACTGATTAGGATAAGCCATGGGTTCCTGGCCCGGGGCACAGTACCCTTATAATTACATGGCCCATGGATGGCAGTTTAAGGGATTCCAGGGAATTCAAGGCTGCAATGATGAGACCTGGGAACTTAGAATAGATGAAGAGTTTGGACTATGTTGAATGGTAGGTATATTGTGGTTTAAGTATAAAAAACAACTCAATTGAAATTTTTGGTGATGAGGGGTTCTGGGAATTAAACCCACGGCCTTGCTCATGCTATGCAAGTGATCTGTCACTGAGCTCCTCCATTACCCTAAAAGTACATTTTTAATAATAAAATCCAGTGTTTTTTCTGAAGAAAGACTCAATATGCTGTTTAATCACCATGCATTTGTAAACCAGATCCAGAGAATGAACCAAGCAGATTTCTCTGTGTGCATGTCTGCCAGCAAAGTGAAAACTAAGTTGTAGAAGTAATAATAGTACTGTGTAATAAGATCAGTTCATCCAAAATGATTGTTAAAGTCCATACTTTGCTGCCCTTCCAGAAGACCTGGGTTCAATTCCCAGCTCACAACTATCTAAACTCTGGTCCAAGGGAATCTGATGCCCACTTTCTGGCCTCCACGGGCATCAGGCACAAATGTGGTATACAGACATATATAAAGGCAAATCACAAATACACATAACAATTTTTTTTTTAGATTAAGATGCACTAATTTTATTCATTATCCCAGAAGGAAGTAGAATTAGCTCCAAACTCTGATTATTCCCACACCTGAGATTTCCTTGCCTCAATAGAGGCCCTAAGCTGCAGCCCCGGGTAATGGGCTGGGCATTTCTGTTTGTGAAACCTCTCCTGAAGTCAATCCCATTCACCAACTTTCCTTCCCAATGTTCCTATCACCACATTCCCCATCCAGGAAAAAAGAACCCCTCCATTTCTCACTCCTGTTTAGCTCTCGGCAGTAAACAACACAGGCAGCATATTAGTCAGAAGGCCTGATAACTGTGGAGGAACAACCCACATCCTGGCCCACTCCGACATCTCCAAACTCAACAGTAATTCAGGAGCCTCTCTATCTCCGAACGGTAGCAAAAAGAATAAAAGAAAGTTCCAAATGCGGCCATGAGATGTCTCTGAAAAGAATCGCCTCATTAAAAATGGAGGGAAAGGTTCTACTGACTGCATACTAAACCTCCACTCCTTCACTACCTCACACCTCTTCAGGGGACAAAAGATTGGAAATGTCCCTCCAATCAAAGTAAGATTTCTCTTTGCCTGCCCATGATTCTTAGCTCTAGATTTGCATTAACGGCTTTGCTTCTTCGGAGAGTAGCTGGAGAGTTGCTTCATTGAAACATCACAGAAAGCAGCTGTCCCCCAGACAATGAAGTTGCCTGCCACTCAGGCATTTCCAGTAGGCAGGCAGGCAGGCGACAGGGCTGGCAGAATTCTCAACCTGTTGCTATAGTAGCAGGAAGAATGTGATTCAGGCAGCTCTGCTGAGATCCAAATCCAAATCCCTCCAGCTCTGAGAGAACATTAACCCTTCCCTGGCCCTTCCCAGGGGCAGAAGTACCTGGGAAGAACCGTTTCCCTCGGTGCTGGATGCAGTCATTTTGACATCTAATCATTCTGTCATCCATCAGATGCCTGTTGATTTACACATCATTATGTGGGTCCTGAGTTTTCACGGAAAACAAGCCAGGCATAGCCCTTGGTATTAAGCATGAAGGAGGAGGTGGATATTAAGTTACTGCTAAAAACACAGTACGTTATGTAGTATTAGCATATTTGAGAGACATGAAGTTTCAGCGAAGACATCACCAGAAAGCAGAGACATCACCAGAAAACAATCTCTCCAAGATAATCTGTATTCTGTACTTGCAGAAGACTCTGTATGCTCTGTATGTTTGTGGGTGTTGATTTGACAAACAACATCACTAAAAATGCCTGCCCCAATGCTCTCATACCTCCCACAAATTAATTTAAAAGTTGTTTAATTAAATCAAGTCCTGTCGGTGTCCCCCCCCACCCCACCCCCTGTCCCGTCCCGTCCCCCCTCCCCCCCATAAAACAAAAACAGCATAATTTGTTAAGAGAATTCTCATACATGATTGCTGAACATGAGACTATGGTCCCTCATTTGCAGTCACCTGGCAACGGAGAGGCCAGGTACTACTACTTAGAAAATACACAAAGAAGCAGTGTCCAGACCATCTAAAACAGTTCCCACCCCCAGTTCATATCTATGTTCAAGATGCCAATGAAAAAGCTTTGGGAAATACACCTTAGAAATGACCTATGTCTAATCCAGGCTTCTTTCCTTACACTGTGGAGTGGAAATCTCACGGTGTCAAACACACCTCCTTGCTCAACTTCCTTATTTCTCACGGGGGGGGGGGGGGGGGGGGGGGGGGCGGAGAGGCACAGACAGAAGGAAGGCGGAGCTTCTCAGGAGACTAACCTAGGTAAGCAGGTAATACTACCTCATAAGCTTCTGGTGAAACAAGGCAGCAGCAATCAGACTGGCAAGCAAGAGCTAAGAGGGGCTTAGGGAGAGCGCTCTGTGGGTAAGACTGCTTGCTGGACAAGCAAAAGGACGTGAGTTTGAATTCCCCAGCAAACCCCCCCCCCCACACACACACACAGAGTCAGGCAGTCACACATTCCTGTAATACCAGTGTGGAGGGGGTGGGATAGGGGAACACTCTGATTTCTGGAGCTCCCTAGCCAGCCAGCCTAGCCAAAATGGGAGGGCTTTAGTTTCAGTGAGAGACCTTGCCTCAAAAAAATAAGGTAGGGGCTGGTGTAAGCAAGCACTTGGGAGGCAGAGGCAGGCAGATCTCTGGGAGTTCAACACCAGCAAGGCCTACGTAGTGAGACCCTGTCTCAAAACAGAAGAAAAGCTCCTCTGAGCTGGCTGCTAGGTGTGATCCTTTGCTTCTCAGTTGTGCTGAGCTATGAGGTAAATGTGATGCCACACATAGGATGCAAAAGCATAGAATGATCAACAGCAAGGCCTATCAACTAGTGGCTTGAAAGAAAACACTCTCTTATTGTTCTTAGTAACACTGTACACTGTGGTTTCCACCCTGGAGAATATCTGAGAACTGCTGTGGGATGGTCTATATGTCAAATTGCTCTGATTGGTCAATAAAAAAAAAAAAAACACAGATTGGCCAGTGGCCAGGCAGGAAGCATAGGCAGGACTAACAGAGAGGAGAATTCTGGGAAGTGGAAGGCTGAGGCGGAGAGACACTGCCAGCCACCGCCATGACAAGCAGCATGTGAAGATGCCGGTAAGCCACGAGCCACATGGCAAGGTATAGATTAATAGAAATGGGTTAATTTAAGTTATAAGAACTAGATAACAAGAAGCCTGCCACGGCCATACAGTTTGTAAGCAATATAAGTCTGTGTGTTTACTTGGTTGGGTCTGAGCTGCTGCGGGATTGTTGGGTTAGAGAGATTTGTCCTGACTGTGGGCCAAGCAGGACCAAAAAAACTCTATCTACAGAGAACCACAGTTCTGTATTAAAACACTGATTTCCTATCTCACCAGGAGGCGTAGGCTACAGTTAAAGAAGGAGGGAAGATGAGGGGGTTGGAGAGATGGCTCAGTGGTTAAGAGCACTGGCTGCTCTTCCAAAGGCCCTGAGTTCAATTCCCAGCAACCACATGGTGGCTCATAACTGTCTGTAATAAGATCTGGTGCCCTCTTCGGGCCTGCAGGAATACATGTAGGCAGAACACTATATACATAATAAATAAATTTTTTTAAAAAATAAGAAGGGAAGATGAGCTTTCAGAAACGGACATTCACCTACATATCTTAACGAGATGGGATAAAACCCCCAACAACCGGGCTAGATAGAAACTGGTTACCTCCTCTCTCTCTCTCTCTCTCTCTCTCTCTCTCTCTCTCTCTCTCTCTCTGTATATTATTCTCTCATACAATACATCCTGACCAGTTTTCCCACCCCAACCACTCCTCTCCTCTCCTCCAGATCCTCTCCTCCTCTGTTCCCTTTCAGAAAAGAGCAGGTCTCCCAGGGATATCAACCAAACACAGTATAACAAGTTTCAATAAGACTAGGCACAAGCCCTCATATCAGGGCTGGGTGAGGCAACCTAGTAGGAGCAAAAGGGTCCCAAGGGCAAGTGAAAGAGTCAGAGATACCCATACTGCCATTGTTAGAAGTCCCACAAAAATACCAAGCTAACAACCACAATATATTTGCAGAGGACCTAGCATAGACCCTTGCAGTCTCTGTGATTTCTGTTTCAGTCTCTGTGAGCCCCTATGAGCCCTGTTTAGTTGATTCTGTGGGCTGCATTCTCCTTAAACTGGGTGGTGGTAGCACAAACCTTTAATCCCAGCACTTGGGAGTCAGAGACAGGGGGATCTCTGAGTTTGAAGCCAGCCTGGTCTACAATGTGAACTGGTTATTTTTTACCAGAGAAAATAAATGATAACTAAGGGATGTCATAGGACCTGGAGTAATGATGTCACCGGATGCTAGTCTCCAGGAATTGGGGAGGAGACAGCCCACCGAGTGACCTACAGGCTTATGATTTATAGGACGAGGTAGGTGGAAATGGAGACATTCCATAGAGATTTCAGCCAGCCAGTTCTCTGCAGCATTTCCTTTCTTTTGAAATCTCATCCAATAGATCACAACAGAGTCTGATGTTAATTTCCATATCTCTAGGAACAAACAGATTGGCTCCAAAGGTGAGCACTTCCCTGCCTCTTAGCTACTCAGGGATTCAACTCTAACTCCGTGATCCTTTCCAAAGAAGGAAATGGTCTGATTCCTTCACATGCCCTTTCCCCACAGGAGGAGATACTTAATAATCCCACTGCCATTTCCCACGCTAAGAAAGTAGATCTAGTTCCCTGACCTTTGACACTAGACTTGGTTATTTAACATGCTTTGAGTACTAGGATGATATGACTTGAGGACACAATTAGAAACTGGAAATGGGACACCATAGATGGCTTATGTGCTTGCCCTTGCCATCACCATGAGAATATACGCTGTCACTAACAGTTGGTACCAGGAGTAAATAGAATGAGAGGCATGTTTAGTAAAGCTATGCCCATGTGAGCTCAGCCCAGAATTATCTGGTTCCCCTGTTCAACCTGCAGCAGGGTGAAGAAATGGGCATTATTGTATTTCACAGGGATCCTGTAATAGTATTGATTTTTTTTTTTTTTGAGATAGGGTTCCTCTGTGTAGCCATGGCTAGCCTATAACTCATTATGCAGACCAGACTGGGATTAAAGGTGTGCCCAGTCTGTAGTTGTTTGTGGCAACAACCTATATACCCAACACAATACTAGTTTACCTGTAGTCAAAGAGTTAAAATAGTGTTTGCTTTTCCTTAACATGTAATAAAAATAAGACACCTCTGATAGTTTTCTCCATTACTCCATAAATTTGGAGTCCTATTACCTTTTTAATGCCCAAGACTCATGAGTTCATGCCATATTCTAAGCCCCAGAGAACCCAAGGGTAAAGATTACATAATTCTAATTATCAATCTGCACCTGTGATTTTTTTTTTCCCATCTAGCACCAGGGCCAATGTGCTTTCCCTGAAGACAATAATAAAGTATATTTCTGCAGCTGAAAGTAGAGTCAGTAACAAATTCTGAAGCACCAAGTGTTACTTGCTTAAGTACTGGACAAACTGGAATCATTGCATTTGCAGTAATGACAATCTAGTGGATTGGCAAAACCAACCAGTTACTCCTAGCTGTTAATCTTGGCCAATCACCAGAGCTTTGCACACTACAGAGTCTAAATCGCCATCGATAGATATTTGATGAAATACTGGCACAAGACACAGGCCTGTACTGTTAAAAACTACCATGGCAGTGGTAACAATCATAAGAATTAAGGACCTCCCACCCAATACCAATTTAACAGAATTCCATGTGCTGACCAAATCAATCCTGAAATGATATTAATTGATACAAAAATGTGCACAGGAACCAAGTCCGGGTAGACCAAATGTATCGGTTAATTGAGGGTTGCACAACAAACCAATCTATATTCTAGCCTAAAACAATTAGCATTTGTTAGTGGTCATCAGTTTGTGGTTTGGCTGGGCCATCCTAGTGTCTGGACATCTGGCTGGTACAACCACTATCAGCTGGTAGAAGTGGGTTTCTGAGGCACTCACTGTAAGCCATCCCAAGGTGCATCTACTCCAAAAGAGTAAGCACAAGTATATGAGGTCCCCCAAGATCTGGACTAGGGAGCACACACTTTACTTCTACATGTCTACTGACCCAAGCAAGTAATGAAGCTAAGCCTAGCTCGGCAGTCTTGGAAAAACAAACAGCACCACTTAGTAAAAGGAGCCACAAAATCATGCTGCAATGGAATAGATTCAAAGAGAATGATAGGACCCCCCCTTTCTTTGCAATCAATTTATTACACAGAATGGGGGGGGGGAATGTCAGCTCCAGTCATGTGTGATTCCTAAGCAAGGGCCATCATTTTGGCTTTCATCTAGAAAAGATCCAAGGTTTTCACATTAAAGCTTCATCCCTATTTCTACTTCTGCCTGTGCTTCCATATGCGTGCACATACCCCTTAAAATCCTTACGACGTCAGCCTTGCACCAAAGCAGAAGCAACCTGTGTGCTTCCAGCACATTGCTTATCATTGTTTGGGGGCATCTGAAGATGTGGGTGACATGAGAATCTGGTCAGGGCAAACCTGTCTCTCTGCAATGTCTCTTCCTGGCGTGGGATGTGACTAGACATGAAAAGCGACCTTGCTGATGAGAGCTACATCCTTGAAGAAAACATGCACAACCTTAACATGAGGAAGCATGTTAGCATGGGAAGAGATGCTACATGACCAAGATAACATGTAAGAGCTGCAAACAGCCCAGAGAAGCAGGAGCTTGCTGGAGACTACAGGCTGATGGCTATTATACCTTAGCCACAGACTGCTGGCCCAGCTAGCTAGTTTCTTCCCTCTGTCTCCCTACTTCGCTTACCCTTGCTCCATGGTTACCACTTGGGAAACATGCAAAAACTACCTTGACGACATCTACAACTGTCTCCCCACCCCACCCCATCTATGTTCCACAGTGTATGCAGCCTGGCTGAGACTTAGAAGCAGTTATTATCCAATAAGGTACTGCTTCTGTTTTTTGTTTTCTAGAAAAATCACCATGACCTTTTAGAGAATGCCATCGGCTGCCACCACTTGCTTGAATGCTTTAAATGCCTACTTGTGAGGTCTGGTCAGCATGGGGCGGAAGAAGAAAGAATTTCAGCCAGCCAAACACAGCACGACAGAGGTTTGGGCTCCGCTAGGTAATTCCTAAAGGCTCTTGGGAGGGAATTCTTCAAGTGGGAAGGGGAAAGTATACCTTTCTCAAAAAACAAAGCTGTCTGGAGTACATAGGCTAACTCTGACTTATTAGTGTTGAATTAAAAAAAAAGAAAGAAAGAAAAGGAAAGGATATGACTTCTCCTAGGTTGGTGGAGGAGAAAGTTTATTGCATAAAAAGGAGAGTACAGCTGGGACATCTGGGAGAGTGCGGAGTGAACGTGACCCTGACTGAGCTGGGCCATGTGGGGAGAGGGGGAGGGGAAGAGAGAGGGGAGAGAGGAGGGCCGGGTGCAGCAGCCAAGAGGGCAAAGGTACAAAAAGAGTGAGTAACCAAAATGTCTGGGTTATATAGGGAAGAGCCTCTGGGGGAGGGGCAGCCCAGCCCCTAGGCTGGCGAGTTGGCGTGGGGGTAGAGGGCAGGGTACGCCAGCCATACCCTGTAACAGGTAGGGACTGAGGGATGCTGGGAGAACCTGGTGGTCAGGTTGGGTTTGATATGTTAAGTAGGCACCTCAGCCATTTGTCCCAGTGTCTGAGACTTAACAATTGTGTCTAGTTTTCAACCTGCCGGGTAGGGTAGCATCGCTGCTTACAATACCAAGCACCAACAGCACAAAACGTACGAGAATAATAAGAGACGCTAAATTTGCCGTGAAGATGCCTCAGAAAAGCCCAGTTAAGCAAGCATTGCATCCCATTTGTTTCAAGTCAGAAGCCCAGGACGTTAGGAATCATCAACTACTCTCTTCCAAAATGTATTCTGTCCCAGATCTGGGAGTGAGACAGGTTTGGAAGGGGGAGTGATACAATTTTACCACAACCCTGAAGTGTGCAAACGCTTGCAGAGCCAGAACGGCACGGGATGGCTCGGTACTTGTCCAGTTGCTCTCTGTCATAACTGGACAGTCACGGATTTAAACTAGGAATTTCCAGGTAAAACCACCCCCCGCACAACGTTTCTCGCTCCTTCCACTTCTCAATTCCTTGGCTTCAGAACAAGTGCCACACTCACTCGGATCAGAAGATGAAGAGCTGGCTGATTGGGAGGCAGTCAGTTAGTCTCAGCTTTTAATTAGCCAAGGGGGAGGCCACTCGGATAGGGAAGCAAACATCTGGCATTATCACCCCAGGAACACCGATAATGACAATGGAGACAAGCTTCGACTCTCTGCAGCAGGAGGCCCGCAGGGCTTCCCACGGACTGGAGGGGGAGCATGAAGTCCCTTAAGAAGAGGCTTTTCACCCAGCTCCCCTCCCCCTCCTCTCTCACAAACCAACTTTATGCTCAAGTGCTCTCCTGGCTTCACTTTTTTTTTTTTTTAAATGCTGTTCATTGCTGCTCGAAAACTCAGGTTTGCTTTGGTATAGGCAGCTCCTTATCCAGAATCCTTGTGCTGCCTGGACCAAGGTGCCCAAGGATGATGCCCTGGAGAGGCACCTGGGCGTGTGCCAGATATCCACATGTATCACACACATGCAGGGTGTCTCTGCTTAGGGCAATTTCTATCATAGTTTCTACTCTGCCCCAGCTCAGCATCTTCCCACTCTACTGTAATCATGCGGTAATTCTTCGGGGCTGTTAAAAGAACAGCATGTCTCAAACATACTAGTGTGAAGGAATTAGCTTTACCCATTGCTTTATCTTGCCTTTCAGACATTGTTTCTTTTTCTCTCTCTCCAGGTATTCAAGTTGAGGTTGGGCCGGGAAACAGAGGTGGTGGTTTGAGTCCTTCATATGCCAGGGTATTCATTCTCTGGCTTGTTTTCAGAAGATCTGAAGCCTGAGAGACTGTTAACAATGCACAACTTGATTGCTCTGAATGACTCTCACCCACAGAACTGGGAAAGAAGCCCTTGGCCCAAGCTCCGGACAAGAAACCTGCTTCCCAGCTTCCTCCATTTGCCTGGCGACCCTCCTCTCAGAGTCCTGAGCATACTGAACAAAGATCTCAGTTTTCTCCCTTAAATACCACACGAGGCCCACATCAAACACCAGCCCTTTCTCTTCCTGGAGTGTTGCCGCTTTAATTTAATTCTTCTGTGCTCACAGAAATTTAATTAAACTCACTTATCTCTTAAGACCTTTTCCCCCCAAAACACCACCTCTTGTCACCTCCCCACAGTCAAACCTTTTAAAATAGGATTTGCTCTTTGCTTTTCAGACAAAATGTCATGCTGGTTTACTTTAAAGCTATAGTAATAATTGAAGATGTACACTTCAGTTAGTCAGAAGGGCCCATGTATTAAAATGACCACAAGCCCTTAGCACTGGTTTTTTCTCAAAACCTATTTGGCTATTTGGTGAGCAATTTGGAAGTGGTGGTGGTGGTGGGAGTGAAGTGCAGGGGAGTGGAGAGGTGGGGGTGAGGTTTGGCGTGGATACTCGAGGCCAAAAGGTAAGTTATACCAATCAGAAGTCATGAGTATGTTAAGTTTTGTTTTAAGCCAGGCTATCAGGTTACAGGTTCTAATAAACTGTGCCAGAGAAAGACATTTCTTTGTCTCAGGACCACTGAAAACTAACCAAACGGAACACCTCTCAGAAACTCTCCCACCTCATCACAACTGAACAGGAAAGCCAATACTACAGCCAACAAGGTCCATGGAGAGATCCCCTTGCAGGGAGCCCTTACCACTGTGAGCTGAGTCTCCCTGGGAACCCTGGCCCGGGCTCTGGGTCCTCCCGGTTCAAGGAGGTGGTGGTGACGAGGGGTCCTGGTAGTGGGTGCGGGCAGAGGTGTGCTCCGTGCATGCTTCGACAGGACTGTGGCTGTCTCCCTGCCCGGCTGCCTGTCTGCCACTCAGTCCTCTTGTCTGGGTGGGAAGGGCCAAGATGAGGGGGGAGGAAAGCGCAGGTTACTCACTGGCCTTCCCAGGCGGACACACCCAGGAGGAGGGAGAGGCAAAGCCGACTGGGAGATTCTTCTCAGGCCCTGCCTGGGAGCTCATTCTGATTCCTTTTGTTATTACTTCCTGAACTCTGAGCTAAGTCGGCTAGAGCCTGGGTGCTGAAGGGAGAGGTAAATAACAGTGGGTGATTAGCTTGCAAGAATGTAATGTAAAGATATAAAGGTTGCTTCAAAAGGAAGATACTTAAGCATACACCTTCAGACGGACCACCCCCCCACACACACACATTTGATCCTGTTGTGTTTACGTCATTGGCATTGAATCAACAGAAAAGTGAATGGTTACCCTGGGGCAGAAGCTGGAAGAGCCCGGAGCAAGAAAACTAGAAAGTCCTTAGAAAATAACCTGTCGACTCAATTCTAGAGAAATGGGATGCTCCGCTGTCTCCTACAGTCTCTGGACTGCATTTTGTATAAGATGCACGTTATTGAGATGGAAATCTGTAAACGGAGATGATGGAAATGGAGCCACGTCGTCAACACAAGGACTGTCACCTGATAGGTGGTGGGTAGATCCTGAAAGGAAGCCTTTCTCAGATAAAGGGACCATATTGTGACTTGTCTGTCAGAGTATTTGTGGGTGTGTGGAAACAAAAACAGCCCTAGTAACTCAAACAAGATTGAGAACAAGGGAATCGGCCTTGGTACTTTCTACATGCCAGATGCTTATCTCATTTAATCCTAAAACTCGTTTAGGAAGGAGGTGTGCTTCTTCCTTCATATAGGAGCTCAGGCTCAGGCAGCTGCTGAGTAGAAAGCCTAGATTTTGGGCTCAGGTTTGCAAGAATTCAAGACCCCATACTGTCCCAGGACACCACCAGGCATGGCCGCACTACATTAAACAAAGCACTCCTTCACTTTACCTAAGACCAAGACACCTTTTCTCAAATTGGTATAGGTTCCCCAAAACTGGCATTTCATGAGATAGAAGTCTGTGGAACAAAATAATAATAATAATAAAAAAGTTTCCTTATTGTAGTGTCTCAAAGCCTTTAACAAGCTAACATAAGGTAAAGCAACATTGGGTGACTCATGTGTGAACTCACAGCACTCCCTGAGGCAGAAGGATGGCCACCAACTTGATGCTTGCCTAGTGAGACCCTATCTCAACAAATAAAGAAGCCGGATCGCTGTGGTGATACCAACTTTAAATCCCACGCAGAGGCAAGAGAATCTCAAGGCCAGCCTAGTCTATATAGTGAGCTCCAGATGAGCCAGGGATACGTAGTAAGACCCTGTCTCCAAAAGGAAGAAAAAATTAAAAAAAAAAAAAAAGCTGTGGGAAGGGAGGACTGGAGGGAGGACAGGGGGAGTTTAATTCCCAGCACCCCAACACTGAAACTCCAGCTCAAGGGGTCCTAACAATCTCTTTAGGCATTCAAGGACACCTGCACATGTATGGTATATATTCACATTGACACACATGTAACTAAAAATAAACCTTGAAAATTTATTTTAAAGAGTAGCAGCAGCCTGGCGGTGGTGGTGCACACCTTTGGAAGACAGAGTAGGTGGATCTCTGTGAGTTCGAGGCCAGCCTGGTCTACAGAGTGAGTTCCAGGACAGCCAGGGTTACACTGAGAAATCTATTTTGAACCGCCCCCCCCCACACACAAAATTAAAAAGCTAATATATATTGTGAATCTGCAAGCCTGGGGGCCTGTGCTTACCCTTCTCAAAGGGATTTGGGTTTTGTTTTTCTTGATGAGAGGGGATGGTTTTAATTCAGCAAACACTAATAGGGAAACAAGTTACTGTCTTTTTCTCTTCCTCTCAAAAATTATTTTTAAACTTATAAAAATGCATTATGAAAACTTTCAAGTAGTGTATAAGGGTACAAAGTAAAAAGTAACTTCCCCATTATCTCCCAAACTAGTCCCATCCTTCAGAGGAAAGAAAGCACCACTAACATTCCTTATGTTTCTGGCCACACTGAATACACTTTTTCAAATAACACACCCAGGCTAAAGTATACCCCTGCTGTGCTATTCGGCACATTTTTTTAACTTAATGATATAGGAGAATATTTTCCATATCAGCATATTGAACCTTATTGATCTTAGCACATCAGAGTCAAGAAGAACAAAGGTCAGGGCTGGGGGTGATGTTTAATGGAAGAGCTCTTGCCCGGCATCTGCACAAACCCAGAATTTGATCCCAGCACTGGGAGGACGGAAGGGAAAGTACAAGGGGGAGTCTAAAATATGGGGTTACTGCACTATAAAACTGTTCTCGTGGGCAGGGCGGCGCACGCCTTTAATCCCAGCACTCAGGAGCAGAGGCAGTCGGATCTCTGTGAGTTCGAGGCCAGCCTGGTCTACAGAGGGAGTTCCAGGACAGACTCCAAAGCTACACAGAGAAACCCTGTCTGGGAAAAAGAAACAACGGAACAAATAAAGAAACAAAAAAGTGTCCTCTAGGGGCTGGAGAGATGACTCAGAGGTCAACTGTTTCCAGCACCCACCGGTGGGCTTACAACAGACTGTAACTTGGGTTCCAGGAGCTCAGACACCTTCTTCTGGCTTCTGAGGGCAGCAGGCAGGCAAGTGGTGTTCAGACACCTATTCAAGCCAAACAGTCATAAACATAACATGGGTTTTTTTTATTTTTTTTTTAAATTAAAAGTATCATCTACGTGTGTCAAGGTAAGCTTCATGGATCTGCCTGGCTTCCCACTCCAGGCCTGGTTTAAACTCCACACTTGAGGCTTAGGTGTAGAAGGGGAAGACTCTAGCACCTACCTCACCATAAAGTAAAGACCTAGCAATGGTGGCAACAACAACAAAAAAGATCACTGAGCATTTACTATGTGCTCGGTGCTTTTTAAAAAATTCTTATTATGTGTCGACTCCACTCTTTCTTCCCAGAACTGGGGAGCAGAGGCTGTTGTTTGAAAGAACCCCACCATTGTGTGTGGTGAGCATAGGAGAAGGGCCCAGGAAATGCTTAAAGCTGCTGAACTAACAAAGAGAACAGTCTCAAGGGCCCTGGTCCCTGATTTTGCCACAAGGTGTTATTCACGTGGGATTATGACGTCATTTGCCTGGAGTACCGGTTCTGGTGGAGGATCTCAGCTTGGTGCTCTATAAATTCCAGACACAATCAATAACTCTGTTTCGGCCTTTTTATTACTATTATCACATCTCAGGGCTGGAGAGACGGCTCAGTAGTTAAGAGTGAATCCTGCTCTTCCAAATGACCCTAATTCAGGTCCTAGTATCCACATCAGGCAGCTCACAGCCCATGACAACGCATAACTCCAGGACAACCTGTCACCTCTTTAGGCACCTGCACTCATGTGTACACACTCTGTATCCACCCACAGACACATAATTAAAAATAAAATGAATATTTTAAAATTGCATTTACTGCGTGTGTGGAGGGGTGCGTGTGCACATACATGTTGTAGCTCATGTGTAGACGTCAAAGGACAATTTATGGGAGTCAGTCATCTCCTTCTACCGTGTGGGTCCCAGGAATGTAATTCAGATCAAGTGAGGCAGCAAGTGCCTTTACCTACAACAGAAACCGAGAGTGCCTCAAATAGTCTCTCCTTCTTAAAAATTATTTTTAAATGTTTTTCTTTCACACTTTCATACATAGATAACGTACATTGTTTATATTCACTTACATTATCGACCCTTCTACCTCCCACTAAACCAACCTTTCTTTCTTCCTTCCTTCCTTTCTTTTTTTCCAAGACAGAGTTTCTCTGTGCAGTTTTAGTGCCTTTCCTGGAACTCACTCTGTAGACCAGGCTGGCCTTGAACTCACAGAGATTCGCTTGGCTCTGCCTCCCAAGTGCTGGGATTAAAGGCGTGTGCCACCACCGCCCGGCCCACCAAACCTTTCTTATTCCCAGCAAGTCTCCCTCTACTTTCATGCTTTGAGAGAGAGAGAGAGAGAGAGAGAGTGTTTGTGTATGTATATGTGTGTGTATATGTATGTGTGTGTATGTATGTGTGTGAGTCCCCCACTGAATATAACTATATTCACTTGCATGAGCATAGGAGGGGGTTATTCATTTGAGCAAGGGTGACTTACCTGTGGCTACACCACTGAGAAAGATGCCTCCCTTTCCCCAGCAACCATTAACTGTCTACAGCAGCTCAGGGAGGGGTGGGGCCTCCTGACCACGCCCCTTCCACCCGCCATGTTGGCGGGCCCAGCTTGTGCCCTCAAGCACTGCGGCTGTGAGTTCCTGGGGGGCATGGTGGGTGCAACAGCCATGCCATGTCCAGAAAACAGCATTTCACAGCACCCCTTCCCATTCTCTGGCTCTCACGTTCTTTCTACCCTCTCTTCTGGGATTTTTCCGGAGCCTTGGAGAAGGTGATACCGATGTCATGTTTAGACAGCCCCTCTTTGACTACTGAAAGAAATGTTTAACAGGTTGCATGAATCTTCTCTCAGCATACATACTTTCTTACACTGAGCAATGAAACAACTCTAAACGGAGAATGCACCTGAACCCCTTATTACACAAGAGACTCTAACACATGGTGTGCATAGAAACATAATGTGTCATAAATATGATGCCAATATGCAAGTTATAATAAGAAATAATACACTTCTATTATTAATAATCTTTCCTATCTGCCACTTAAACACCCCTACCCGCCCCCAGATAAGGTTTCTCTGTATAACAGCTCTGGCTCTACTGGAACTCCCTTTTTAGACCAAGCTGGCCTCAAATTCTGCCTGCCTCTGCCTCCTGAGTGCTGGGATTAAAGGCGTGGGCCAGGTCTACCTATTGCAATTTTAAAATCATTTGAGGAGTGATTTTACTGACTCATTCTTAGAAAAAAGCTGTCCAGAAATAATATGAATCAACATCTTATTTTCTCAACAGATAGTTCTGTTCAAAACAAAACAAAACAAAACAGAGTCCTTCAAAAATACCTCCCTGGGTTTCAATCCTCCCAATGCAACTTTTTTTTTTTTTCCCGAGACAGGGTTTCTCTGTGTAGCTTTGCGCCTTTCCGGAACTCAATTTGGAGACCAGGCTAGCCTTGAACTCACAGAAATCCGCCTGCCTCTGCGCCTTTCATGGAACTCGATTTGGAGACCAGGCTAGCCTCGAACTCACAGAGATCCGCCTGCCTCTTTCTCCCAAGTGCTGGGATTAAAGGCGTGCGGCGCCGCCGCCGCCGCCGCCGCCGCCGCCACCACCACCACCACCACCACCACCCGGCCCAATGAACCTTTGGAAGCATCTCCATGGCTTAGCTTTAAGCTCTTGCCTTGCTCCATTTCTCCACACACCTTCCCAAACAAGGGAAGCCTTGTAGATGAAGTGACAGATGTCAGACTAATAGAAGGAACAGCAGTGACTCACATTCCTGTAAGGTGGTTACAATTGAGTGAATGCTATACATATCAATCTTAGATGGGAAAAAAAAAAAAAAAAAAAGGACAGAGAAATTAACCCATTTTCACCCTCCCTTTGGCTCCCACTATGATACGTAGACTGTAACTTCCAGAGAGCTAGAACACACAAGAGCTTAGCAGTTGTTGGAGTATTTGTTCCCACCTCCCACGCCCTCTCCTCTAACTTCGAGGACTCCTCATGTCCAATGGGATCACTGCTAACAAGTGTGTTTGTTCTGATTCTCAATTATACTGAACAGTCACTGCCCATCTGGAAAGACAGCAACGTCTGGAGTCGGTAATACAGCTGTTCCCCGAAACAGGCAGCACTAGAAAGATAGAAATGCTTGCTTCTATCTTTAGCTGTTCCAGACTCAGTGGGAAGGAAGAAACAGCCCAGTGAACACCGGTGGGGAAGCCAACATTTGAACCCTGCTACCTATGCTCTGATGAGTCATCGTTGGGAGTTCCAGATTCCTGGTCTCTCACAAGGGGACAATATTAGGTGGTTGACGGGCTGTGACGGAAGGTCAGCTGAGAGGCATCTGTGAAACATCTTGTACCTTGCAGGGCACTGCTCAAGGGCTGAACATTGACCATCACTGGTCCATCACTGCCAGGGCTCTGAAGAGTGATGGCGGAGTATTGGCGCTGCTGACGGAGAGGAATGAAGTGACTTCTGCTGTTCCCCACCCTTCCCCTCCTAACATGGTCTGCTTGGCTGATGTTCAGAACAGGGGGGCTCCCTCAAACCCCTAGCAGTTGAGGAGAATTCAAGCGAAAAATGGGACCAGGTTATTTCCACGTGGACACAGACAGACCTTTTCCTCCATTCCTCTTCTGTTATCAGACCTTCAAATCACTTTTTAGGAGGATATTTATTTGCCAAATGATTTTCCTCATTCAGATTATGGAAAATTTCAAACATACATAAAAGTAGAGAGGAAAGCTATAACAAACTTCCCCATACATCATCTTAACAATTCAAAAATCGAGGTGTATTAGGACTCACCTAGTGCTATGGTTTGGCAAAGTGTCCCTCTGCTCATGTACTGAAAGCTCAGTCCTAGGGGGACTGGGAGGTAGTAGAGTCCTTAGTGGGTGGGACCTAGTAGAAGGTCCTAAGTTCGCTCGAAGAGGACTGTGAACCCTTACCCCTTTCTTTTGTACTTCGTAGCCATGAGGTTATGTAATCTTACTCTGCCATGATCTCCTACTAGGATGTACAGACGCAATTGATCATGGAGAGCAGGTGGTTTGAGAAATGTCCCCTCTAGGCTCATGGATTTAAATACTTGGTCCCTGATTGGTAGTGCTGTTTTTTGGAAGTTACAGAACTTTGGGGACATAGATTCTTTCTGGAGGAAGGATGTCACTTGGCAGGGGGATGTTTTTAGTTTAGAGCCTTGCTCTGTTTCTGGTTTGCTCTCTTGGCTTCCTTTGTGTTGTTGAGATGTGATTTCTCAGCTTCTTGTTGCTGCCAGCCGGTGCCATAATTCCTCTGTCATGGAGTCTCTGTCACAACAACAAAAAGTAACTAATACAGACGAGGACTTCCGAAACTGAGTCGAGGTAAATATTTTCTCTTTGTAAGTTGATTATCTCAGGAATGTCACTATGGTAACTGAAAGCTTACCTTCTATAGTGGGTTGAACTGTGTCCTTTCACCAGCAGGCTGACGTCTTAGCCTTCTAGAACCTATGAATGGAACCTTAACTGGAAATGGGGACTTTGCAGAGGTGACTCAAGATGAGTCATGATGGATTAGGGTGGACCCCCTAAGTTTAATCAGAGTTTTCCTTGTAAGAAATACAATGCTATACAGATAAAAAAAGGGTATGTAAAATGGAGGAAGAGACTGGAGTTATGTTACTACAAGCCAAGGAATGCTGGAGATTTCGGGAAGTCACTTGTTACCTTAAAAACACATGGAGTTTGGATTTCTTGTCTCTAGAGCTGCAAAAGGATACATTGCTACTGTGTGAAGACACCTAGTTTCTGTGAATTTGCTACAACATCTCTGAGAAACAAAACACTCAAGAGAACTCAGATTCAAAGCATAGATCCATCAGTCCACTGTGGTTTAAACTGCTCAGGTAGAAAAAGCGGTGGCGTGTGGGGTGTGGGTGGAGATCCCAGATGGGAGAACGTGAATCAGCTCGAATCTGCCTAACATCAGCAACGCAGCACACAGCCGACTCTTCAAAGCTGCACAAGTACCGACAGGTAAGGACACTCTCCCTGCAAGGCAGGTGGGCAGAAGCCACACAAACCTGCTGGCACAGACATGTCCTGATGAGAATGCTCTCTGTGCAGTTTGGCAGCTTTCCTCTTCTCAGGCTGGGAAGGGGAAGCATGAACAAGACCCAGGCATGGTGAGTGGGAGGGATGTCCTATCCCAGGCATCCTTCACTCGGCCCTTACTGCATCTCAGGTAGGGTCTGTGGCCTAATGGGAGCATATGTGCACTGAAGCAAGATGCTACGTTACTTAACTGTGCAAAAGGTCAGCAAGCCTCCCACTGAGAATTCACCAGAATAATGAAGAGGAGAACATGGCAGGCAAGGGTGCTGCTATGCACCTGTAACAAAGCCACTGCCTGCATAGTTACAACACTAAATGATGGCGGCGGTTGTTCGTGTCCCCTGAACACTCTGTGCATGGTGTAGGATGTTAGAGAGACAAGATGAGCCTCGGCTCTGATAAAGTGGGTCAAGGGTTGCAAGCGTATCTTTGCAGGTTTCTATCTGATAGCATCGGCTACCAAGGAGAGCCCGTGACCATCCCCACCTTTTCCCTCACCCACACTGAATTCTAAAGGGGTCAATAGCACATGGTTTAGGTAGCGTTCAGTTGATGGCTAATGATCTCAGGTGTGCTGGGTTTATTTCCCCAGATTAGCTCCTTCAGAGCAGAAGTTGCCTCCTTTCTCAGCATCTGTTAGCACCGACTCCAGTGCCCAAGATTAGGGGGTTTTGAACGCAGATTTCTTCCCGCCCCTCTGAAAAATGAGTCATAACTAGCTGCCTAATGATTATTTTGGGGCAAGGAAGGAAGTAAAAAAGGCTGTAAGACTTCTGCTCACATTTGGGGTCTACTAATCATTTCCTATTGATCTCCAAAACGGTTCTCACCACTTCCTAATGCTGCCACCCTTTAATACAGTTCCTCATGTGGTGACCCTCCAACCATAAAATTACTTTAGTTGCGACTTCATAATTAATTTTGCTACTCTTATGAATCATATTGTAAATATCGGATATGCAGGATATCTGATCTGCAACCGGCAAAGGGGTCGCGACCCACAGGGTGAGAACTGCTGCTCTAAAATGAAGCTACTAAAACTATAGGCAAAACATTTAAGTGGAACTAAAATATCCAACTACAAGTGAATAAAAAAGTATCCAGACCGGGCTGCGGGGGGTGCACGCCTCTAATCTCAGCACTTGGGAGGCAGACGCAGGTGAATCTCTGTGAGTTCGAGACCAGCTTGGTCTACAGAGTGAGTTCCAGGACAGATAGAGCTATTACACAGAGAAATCCTTTCTCAAAAAACAAAAACAAACAAACAAACAAAAAAATCCAAGACAGTGGTGTGTGTGTGTGTGTGTGTTCATGCTTGTGTGTCTATGCATGTGTGTGTACATGCTTGTGTGTCTATGCATGTGTGTTCAAGGCTAAAACATTATCTTTTTCTACAGAAATAAAAAAGCCAGCCTTTTTCAGTGACTTCTGGGACTGACTTGCTCTGGAACCACCACTGGCACTTGGTTCTTGCCAGTAGCCGATTCTAGTCCCATGTGTCTTTGGAAATGTGGACATGGTTGTCACGTGTTAGACTGTGCTGAGGGTGTGTGTGTGTGTGTGTGTGTGTGTGTGTGTGTGTGTGTTACTCCCTTTTTCTGCCTTTAAAAGCCAAAGTCCCACCATGTAACCAAGGCTGGTTTAGAACTTGCTATATAGACAAAGCTGGCCTCAAATTTGCAGTTCTCCTCCCTGGCCTCTTGAATTCTGGAGTCTCAGCAGCAATAAGTAACTATGTGTGCTAACATCTTCACTCTCCTGCTCTCTTATTTTTCCTACTTAGCCCCTCCTAGCAGCCCTAACCCTGTGTCACTGGCAGGGAAATGGCTTAGAGAAGGCAGAGCCAGGGCTGATACCAGGTTTGAGTGATGTCGTTCAGCTCCACAGGGCCACAGACACCATTAGGAGGGAGGGGAGAGAGCCACAGAACCAGGGGTGAGCACAAATGAGGCTTCCAGCCGTTCTTCTCCCATACCCTCAGGCACTGTCCACAATGCAAGCAGTGAACTCTGATCTAAAACCCCAAAGTTGGGGCTGGAGAGATGGCTCAGTGGTTAGGAGCACTGGCTGCTCTTCTAGAGGACCAGGGTTCAATTCCCAGCATCGACATGGTATCTTACAACTGTCTATAATTCCAGTTCCAGGGTTTCTGATACCTTCACAGCAATGAACATAAAATAAAGTTTAAAAAAAAAACCAAAAACCAAAGTCACATCACAACGGTGGTCTCTATACTTAAATCCAGCCATAGGGCAGAGGGAGAGAAGGGAACCATGAGGAAACTACTTGACTAGAGCTAACAATCACCATTTTCCTTCCTCTTCACACGGAATACCTAGCTGAGGTCAGAGCTGTGGAAACTAAAGAAAAGACGACCAGAATCCCACACATCCCAGCCAGGCACTGCAGGAAGAGCGAGTACCCCAACCTCACAACTGTTCAACAGTTTAATGAAGACTTGGCCTGACATCTTTGCAGGGAACAAACCCCACTAAGAGACGCTGAATTTTATTCTCTAACAAAATAGTAGAATTTCCCTTAAGGGCAGTCGTCAGCTTTAAATGGACCATAAGTGGTTTTAACTCCTTAGTGTAGGCAACTGGATTTGTCCTAAACCCTTGACCTGGTAAAGCAAAGCTCCTGAGGATGCTGTGCTGTGGGATGTCTTTCTGCATGCTGTGAACATGTGTTGCTCCCATTGGTTAATAAATAGAGCTGCATTGGCCTATGGCAGGGCAGGATGGAGCCAGGCAGGAAAATCCAAGAGAGATAGTGAAAGAGGAAAGGAGAGTGGGAGGAGACGGCAGCCTGGCGCCCAAGGAGCAATAAGATGCCAGCAGATCGGTAATGCCGTGGCCACATGGCAACATATAGATGAATAGAAATGAGTTGAATTAAGTTATAAGAACTACTTAATAAGAAGCCTGAGCCATAGGCCATACAGTTTGGAATTAATAAAAGCCTCTGTGTGTGTATTTTGGACAGAGCTGCTGTGGGACCAGGAGGGACACAGGAAAACTTCTGTCTACAATGTTGGGCGCCATCAGTGGGAGGTATGTGGAGGGCATGGTCTGCAGTTGGCTGCTGACACAGACTTGAGGCACATTTTAGGAGAAGCTCCTTTACTCGGACACCGCAAAGAATGGGCCTCCTTACCCAGGACCACCCAGAAGCAAACAGGGGCATCCAGCTTGCTTTGCTGGTTTGGGGTGATTCACATTCACACTAAAAAACAACCATGATTCTATAAGTAAATAACACTAAAAATTTCATGTCTTTATATACATCATAGGCAAATTCTATCTTTGAATATAGAAATGAAAAACTTTTTCTTGGTTAACACGAAGATCTCTCTTTTGAGGATAGAAAATTCAAGGAAAAGTCACTGTTATTAAAATATTTAAAACATTTTTACTGTTGAGTTCTCTAGATTACATGGCACCATACCAAACCTAACTCAGGCAGGTCCTTTACTGTTTTGTCTTTGCAGGATTAAGTTTACAGGTAGACTGTGGATTGAAGATTTTTAGCTATTTTCAAGTACAGTGTAAGTTGACATACAAAAAAGATTGAAGTTATTCTTTATTGATTTCAGATAGAGGGATAATAATGGTGACTATAAAGAGACAATTATTATTTTATTGGATGAGCTGATGTCCTCTAAGCACACTTATTGTATCAATCATTATCTAAGAGTTTTAAATACACTTTTCTGTCAATCTCCATGTGATAATCTTTACTATCATGTTGATGGGATTTAGAATTGACACAGGAAACACGTATCTGGACTTCTCTATGAAGGATTAAAAGGGAGAGGAGTGTCCACTCAGAATGTGGGCAGGGCCATCCCTCCCCAGGGGTCCAGTATTGAATACAGAAATGGCAGCAAGCAGAACACCGGCATCCATAGTTTCCTGACTATAGAAACAATAGACACAATGTGAGCAGCTCCCTCATGCTTCTGCCAATGTGACTTCTCCACCAGGACTAGATCCCCAAACCGGGTCAAAATAAGGCATCCTTCTCTTCATCCTCCTCCTCTTGTTTTTTGAGATAGGGTTTCTCTATGTAGTCCTGGCTGTCCTGGAACTCACTCTGTGACCAGGCTGGCCTCCAACTCAGAGATCCACCTGCCTCTGCCTCCCAAGTGCTGGGATTAAAGGTGTATGTCTCCCCCACTTCCCCAGAAACCTTTCTACTTTGTCCTTTTTTCTTGTTGTGTTCCCCGAAATATTGTGCACGCTAATAAACTTATCTGGGGTCAGAAAACAGGACAGCCACAATATTAAACATAGAGGATAGGGAGTGGTAGCACACGCCTTTAATCCTAGCATTCCAGAGGCAAAGATCTACCTGGATCTCTGTGTGTTCAAGGATACAGCCAAGCATGGTGGGTGACTCACGCCTTTAATCCCAGAAAGTGAGCCTTTAATCCCAGGGAGTGATGGCAGAAAGCAGAAAGGTATATAAGGCATGAAGACCAGAAATGAGAAGCATTTGGCTAGTTAAGTTTTTAGGCTTTGAGCAGCACAGTTCAGCTGAGATTCATTCTGGATGAGGACTCAGAGGCTTCCAGTCTGAGGAAACAGGATCAGCTGAGAAATTGGTGAGGTGAGGTGACTGTGGCTTGTTCTGCTTCTCCGATCTTCCAGCATTCACCCTAATACCTGGCCTCAGGTTTGTTTTTATTAATAAGACCTGTTAAGATTTATGCTACATTATTTTATCAATGGAACAAGAAAAGTGACACTTTACAACAACTTTATGACATTTTAACTTTTCCTGTTGTAGTTTTGCAGCTGAAAGAAACCCTTAATCTCAGAGATATGTGTTTCATGAGGTCCAACATCTTCAGAGAAGCAAAGGAAGTACCCCAAACAGGTAGTTGATGGCTATATGACAGGTAGCTCAGTGCAGTGTTGTATGAACTTGGAATGGGCTGCTCCCCAGAGAGTAAGTCTTACAGGCATGGACCACTGAAGTGAGAACTCAGGGTACACTTGTAACATTGGCCGGTCACCCCTTCATGCCCCTGGTGATGAATTCATATTTACATTACATGGAGCTACTTGGCATCACCATGGTTTTCTAACTTTTAACAGATTCTATAGTTATATTTTCATCTTTGTCAGGAAGTTATATGTCATTCAAAAGTCTGAAGGAGAAATCACTGTCATTATAAGTGACATTTACATTTCCGTCTGAAGAGAAAGCTTGGTTCTGAATACCCGCTCTGAATTACTTCTTGTCTTCTTAGAAGTGGGTGGTTAGAGGTGTCTTCCCCAGTGTTTCTGTTCCAAAGCGAAGAAGTTCATCAGTCAGGCTGATGCTACACAGTGCCTGCATCTCATACGATTCTTAGTCAGAATGTGAGTCAAGGCTCCAGTGTGTCAGTGGGACCAGAGGGAACCATGACCCTCAAAATCCAGGTGAGACTCTCTAGGCCCCTGAGCCACCTCAGGGGCCTCAGCAATGTGCCTCATCCCATACTCAGTTCCTCTGTGCTGGAAGTACAGAGTCTCCTAAGCATCTTTTTGTCTCAGAAGCATCTATAAAGAAGTGAGCTGTTAGATTTTTTGAAAGACTTCATTTTTCTTTCTTTCTTTCCTTTCCTTCATTTACTTAAATATCAGGACACAATTCAAGCCCCACCACACATGATGAACCTTACAAAACAGAGGAAGAAGAAGATATGCTAAGTTCACTCTCCAGCCTTGAGTCATTGAAATGAGACCCTTGATGGAGTTTCTAGAAACTCTAGAATGGTGGCTGCAACCCCCCTTCTAATATGCTGGGTGAGGCAACATCAGAATGCTCGCTCTCTCTCTACTTCCATATCTTAGTTCTCAGACAAGCATTCATCACGACCCGCTCACACTGTCCAAGTCTCACACATCACAGACAGTCTGCGGTTCCCACTTAATTAGATGTGCTAAGTGAGCGGGATCCGGAGAGAAGCACAGAACAGAAGAACAGCTTCTTCTTCCCCTCCCAAGAGGACAGAAGTCCTATGGGTACAACCGATCTGCCAGTTAACAGTCATGTGGGAAATGTCTGTCTGTCTACCAGGACGACAGAGAAGGGGCCTAAAGGAAAAGAACATCAGATGGTGACTATGGACCTAAAAAATTTCATAATAATTTAAACAATTTCTTTATATTTCATTTTTATTTTTTAGTTTTTCGAGACAGGGTTTCTGTGTAGTCTTGGCTGTCCTGGAACTCACTCTGTAGATCAGGATGGCCTCGAACTTACAGAGATCTGCCTGTCTCTGCCTCCCGAGTGCTGGGGTTAAAGGCATGCACCACCACTGACCCGCAACAATTTATTTTAATGGTATGTATCTGTGTTTTCCTGTGTGTAGGTATGAGCAAGAGAGTGCTGATATGCCAAGAGCAATTGCGCGGATGGTAAGTGCAATGGAGAAAAAGGAGGGCAAAGAGGTCAAGAATAAGTAGGGCAAGGAGACCCTGCCTAAGTGGAGTAGTCGGTCTGGGAAGGCTTTCTTCAGGAACCAAGAAATTGAGTAAGCAGTGGTCCTGGGACGATCACCAGGAACAGGCTTCTAGACAAAGAACAGCAAGCGAAACAGCCCTAAACAGCAAGGCTGGCAGGCATGAACACAAGAATACCAAGTGTTCTGGGCAACACAGTGGGGATGCTGTGATTGGCTGTGACAGAACTGGGTCCTACCTTGGGGTAGGACTAGCATGTATGTGAAAGGATGCTATTATGGCATACATTTATACACGGTCTTTGTTCCATTTTCCCAGGCAGAGCTCCAAGAACCCTTGTAGAGAAGGGTGCTGGGAAAAATCGTTTGTTCTAGTGATTGGTCCTTGAGCCCATTTCTTGACACTGAACTTCTAAATTCCTTGGATTCCTCTGAGTGACCCAAATTTTTTGTTTTAATGAGGCAACTCTTGGTAGACTCCAAGAGAGCCTCAGGAGAAGGGCTGGCTGTCAGGAGAACTAAGCATGTGATCAGAGTTGGACTTTTTAGGTCCATCTCCCAGAACTCTGGTAAGGAAAGGACTGAAGCCTGGATTAATAATCAATAGCCACTGATGTAATTGACATGCCTACTTAATAAAGCCTCCACAAATCCCCCAGAGGTAATTGCACAGGAAGAGATTTCTGGGAGGTGGCATGCCCAGAGAGGGTACAAAAGCTCTATGCCACTTCCCATGAATGTTGCCCTATCATCTCTTCCGTCTGGTTTTTAACCTTTAAATTGGCCAGTGTTCCAGAGTGTTTCCCTAAGTTCTATAACAGGGTGTAGCTAATTAATCAAGCTCAAAGTAGGGGTCATGGGAATGCCCAATTTGTGCCTAGTCAGACAGACATCTAGCTGGCACCCTAGTGACTGACAGCTGATAGAGTAGTCATGGTGCTGAGCAACAACCTTGGGTCATTATACTATTTCCCGAGCCAGAATGGAGTTAAATCATAGAACATTCAGGCGTCTGGTGGACATCTGGGTGTTGGTAACCAGACATTCCCACATAGCTCAACTCTCAGAGGTGAAGTATTCCATGCTGAGAATAAAATTGGGTTATCTATCACTTACAAGAACACTTAATAAATCTAGGCAGATGTCCCAGGGGTGCTTGTCAGGGGTGGTATTTGGATCCACTGTAAAGGGAAACCACAAGCCAAGTTCAATAGCAGTTACAGGAGGTGTGAGTGCAGGAACAGAGAGGAATGGAACTGCTTCTACAACACAAAGCAGAGGCACAAACAACCCACCAAACAAAAAAACCCCGTTTTAAATATGTTTTTTTAAAAAAAAACACCTTAATGTTTTATTCAGTAAAGTCACTGTACTGTAATTAACTTACAACAAAAACATTACACAGATAGACTAAGGAAGCCACTCAAACACACCTTTGCCCAGTCCCGAACCCTGTACATCTCAGGGAAGTTCTCTATGGTTAAAAGGGCCATTCTGAAACCATGGAGCTTCACTTCAGGGATTTGTTTGTTTGTTTGATTTTGGTTTTTCTGAGACAGGGTTTCTCTGTGTAGCCCTGGCTGTCCTGGAACTCACTCTGTAGACAGGCTGGCCTCGGACTTCCAGAGATCCTCCTGCCTCTGCTTCTCAGAGCGATCGGATTAAAGGTGTGCACCACCACTGCAGGCTCACTTCAGGTTTTATACTTTGACTATCAATTACATTTTTATGTACTTGAGAAAAAGAAAACCATGAGACTTGAAACTAGAAAAGAAAACCAAAGCTTTATATCCTCTTTCATGGCTCATGTGTTCTTTTCCCTGCATTCTGTCCTTCCTCATCAACTAACATTACCTTTTCTTGATCTCCTTTCTAAATGGTATACTGACAGCTGTTTACATATATGCCTGTACATACTATAGGCTAGGATCCACATAGGAGAGGCAGAAAGTGCAGTTTGTTTTGAGTTTGGGTCACTCGCTTAATGTTATGCTTTCCATGTTCATCCATTTTTTTTCTATAAATTTCATGATTTCATTTTCTTCACAGATGAGCAGTATTCCATTTTGTACATATAGCACATTTTCATTATCCATAAATTTGTTGGTGGACATCTGGGTTGGTTCCATTCCTTTGCTATCATGAATAGAGTGGTGATAAGCATGGATCTATAAAAATTATTATGGTAGAATATGGGGCTGTCTAGATATATGCCCAGGAGTGGAAGAGCTGGGTCATACGGCAGTTTGATTTTTAATTATTTTGAGGGACCTCCCAATTGATGTCCACAACGATGAATCTAGGTTCCTCTTCCCTCACATCCTCTCCAATATTTTTTTGGGGGAGGGTTAGATTTCTTGATGATAACCATTCTCTCTTTTCCCCCCTTTTATTTATTATTTTTTTTATTAAGGAATTTTTTATTCATTTTATACACCAACCACAGATCTCCCTCTCTTCCCTCTTCCTGCCCCTCCAGCCCTCCCAACCCACCCGCCATTCCTTCCTCCCACAAGGTAAGACCTCCCATGGCGAGTCAGCAGAACCTGGTCCATTCAGTAGAGGCAAGTCCAAGACCCTTCCCCTGCATCAAGGCTGTGCAAGGTGTCTCATCATAGGTAGCGGGCTCCAAAGTGCCAGCTCATGGACCAGGCATGGATTCCGATCTCACTGTCAGGGAGCCCCTTAAGCAGATCAAGCTACACACTACCTCGCTTGTGCAGAGGGCCTAGTCCAGTCCCATGGAGGCTCCACAGCTGTTGGTCTAAAGTTCATGAGTTCCCACTAGTTAGTTTGGTTGTCTCTGTAGGTTTCCCCATCTTGATTTTGATGTCCTTTGCTCATAGACTCCCTCTTCCTTCTCTTCGACTGGACTCCCAGAGCTTGGCCTGGTGCTTGGCTGTGGATCTCTGCATCTGCTTCCATTAGTTACTAGATGAAGGCTCTATGATGACAGTTAGGGTATTTATTCACCAATCTGATTATTGGGGTAAGCCAGTTCAGGCATCCTCTCCACTATTGCTAGTAGTCTAAGTTGGGGTCATCCTTGTGGATTCTTGGGGACTTCCCAAGCACCCAGTTTCTAACTATCCCCATGATGTTTCCCTCTAAAATAATCAT
>CABHPP010000088.1:11168-22179 GCA_902168425.1 Peromyscus attwateri | reverse complement strand
TTCTTTCTTCCTTTCTTCCTTTCTTCCTTTCTTCCTTTCTTCCTTTCTTCCTTCCTTCCTTCCTTCCTTCCTTTCTTTCTTTCTTTCTTTCTTTCTTTCTTTTTCTTCTTTCCTTCTTTTCTTCTTTCTTTCTCTCTCTCTCTCTCTCTCTCTCTCTCTCTCTCTCTCTCTCTCTCTCCCCTTCCTTCCTTCCTTCCTTCCTTCTTTCTTTCTTTCTTTCTTTTCTTTCTTTCTGTTTTGGTTTTTTCAAGACAGGGTTTCTCTGTGTTGTAGTTTTGGTGCCTGTCCTGGATCTCGCTTTGTAGATCAGACTAGCCTGATAGCATGACCACACCTGGCTTAGTCTTTCTTTTGTAACTATGGTTATATACTAGATGTTCAGGGCTGCTCATTTTAGCCTGTCCAGTGGTGACGATTTTATTTTTAGCCATCATAGACCAAGAGGCAAAATATCAAAAGCAATGACTTGGGTCCTCAAGCATCACAAACATTATCTTTGCGTTCAAGGAAGACACCGATAGAAACACTATCATGGAAAGGGGAAGGCTCACCAAGCCTCAATGACAGATAAAAAACTACAGGCAATTAAAGATTGCTGAGACCAGTGAGAAATTGTCCTCTCTAGGGAAGAACACAGCCATCGGTTATCCAATACTGAATGGTCAGCCCTGAAAACACACATACAAGTAACAACATTATATGGACTGAGCAGGTTGTTTTCATGTATTTAGGAGATTATATGTATGTATATATGTATGTATGTATGTATGTATGTATGTATGTACCAACAAAGAAAAAGAGGCCATGAATTTGAAAGAGAGCGTGGGGTTGGGGGTACTTGGGAGGCTTTGGAGGGAGAAAAGTATGGTGATATTTGTGCTGAAATGTGATTTTATTTGTATGTTAATAAATAAAGTTGCCTGGGGGGGTCAGAGCTAATAGCAAGCCATAGCAGAAGCTGGGTGGTGGTGGCGCACACCTTTAATCCTGATCACATGACAGGCAGATCTCTGTGTGTTCAAGGATACAGCTAGCATGGAGACACATGCCTTTAATCTCAATACCAACCATAGAGACCTAGAGGCAGTGATGAGAAGGTCACGTGGTTGGGTTTATAACCAATGAGAAGGCAGAACAGAAAGTCAATAAAAAGACAGATACACAGGAAGTAGGTCTCTTTCTGAGGGGAAGGATGGAAGTGGCAGCAAAGGGTAAGAAAGGGTTTTTAGTATCAGCTCTTAGCTACTGCTCTAACCTCTTGGGCTTTTAACTCTGCATTTGGCTCTGTGTTTCTTATTTAATAAGACCGTTAACATCTACAGAAAAGGAAGGAGGAAATTAAAGAACTATATTAAAAATCTCAAAAAAATTACTAAAAAAATGTCTTAGCTTTGTTTTTGTCTTTCAATAAAATGAAACACTATAACCATACAGTAGAATACTACTCACTAGCTGGATAACGCATGCTTTTTATTCCAGCATTCAGGAGGCAGAGGCAGGCAGATCTCTGAATTTGAGGCCAGCCTGGTCTACAAAGTGAGTTCCAAGACAGCTGGGCTACACAGAGACATCCTGGCTACACAGAGACATCCTGACTACACAGAGACATCCTGTCTCAAAACACAAAAACAATAACAACAACAACAAAAACAAACAGACAAACAAACAAACCAAACCAAACCCCAAAACTAATAGAAAGGATTAAAGATTTAAACAACATTGATGTGCTCAAAACAATTATGCTGAGTGAAGGAACCAGGTACAGTGGATAGCCTCCTATGAGTCTATTCATACAAGATTCAAAAACCATGGATTTGTACTGATAGTAAGTAGAGTAGTGGGTGTCTGAGGAAGGGACTGGGAACAAAGAGAACAGAAAGGATCATAGTGATGACGCTCACTGCTGCTGGGGGATAAAGGGAATGCTCATTATCCTCATTATGAAAATGACTTCAACGGCTGCACATGTGTCAAAATGCATCCGATTGTACTTTAAGCCTGGGGAAAGACAATACATGAGCAAAGGCCTTAGCGAAAGCCCCTTTGATCAGGGAGATGTGCAACACAAACTTCAATAGTACTGAGACAAAGACATCTCGTGAACATCTGTAGCTTCGTTTTGAGCACAGCCTTGCATCCTCCCTTTTGGACTTTCTGATAGCAAGGAGTGGCCCTGCCCAGAGTTCTGCCTTCCTTCCCAGCCACCACTGGATGCAGAAACCCTGAAGAGCTGGAGAAGCTCCCTGTGCTCTGGAGCTCAGCCCTGGTTCCAACCTGCTCTAATGGCACTGTGAATGCAAGGTGGCCTTGGACTATATTGAGTCATCATGGGGAAGGCCCTGTTTGCTGGCATCAGGGCCCCATCCACATGTCCACTGTGACAATCTAGTCCTAGCCTCCAAAGTCTAAAGGTGACATGGAGCAGTGTGGTTTATACTTGGGTAAATAGATCCCGGAAGAGGCCCTGGGGCCATCTACATAGAGGATTCTGGAGGCCCTATATATGAACCAGGGTCTATAGTAGGCATGGGCACACATGAAGGCAGGGGACAGAACAGAGCCACAAGCCCTTCTGAAGAAAGGAATTATTTATGTTATTCAAATATTATTAAATATAAGTACATAATCCAAAGCACATTACAGGTTCATCAGTAATGAATGACACATACTGATATATCAGTTGATATGATAATATTCTGAATACCAATATTAATTTTGATAGGACAGAATACAAATCATTAAAATCTAGTAAGTCTTGGTTGCTTCCTTGGTTTAAGAAGAGAGTGAAAGAGAGAGAGACAGAAAGAGAGAGAGTGAGAGAGTGAGAGAAAGAGATTGTGATTTTTCTGCTTTTCTCACAGTCTGCAACAAAGAATGAATACAATCATGCATTTGAAAGCTTTAAAAACTGAATCTACCCCTCACAATACACAGGGATGACCATAACTGCTCTTGTGAAGTATGATCTGAGTCCTAAATCAAGGTCCTGGTTTCCCATTGAGTGAGCACTGGATGACTCAATCCACGTCAGAAGAGCCGTGTCCCAGCAGCTTCCTCCCATTGAATTTGATCACCACGGTCGTGATCTGAAAACCATTCCTTCGACAGTTCTGTTTAATACAAGGGTGAGAATATAGAACTGTGGATTCATTCAAAGTAAGCATATAGATAAGGGATAGATTTGGAAAATTAAAAAAATAGTACCAACTACTAGTCATATCTAAGGGTTTTACCCCCCTTCAAAAGTCTGGCCCTGAGTCCCATTCTTAGAAAAATCAAATATTGGTCACCTAAGCCATCACTGATGGAAACGGGGTCTCAAAGTGAATTCAGGTTCTTGCAATTGAGACGCAGCAGTTACAACAGCTAAGCGGGTGTAAGGGAACCTACCTGCTGATTCCCAGAGCTCCACAAAGCCCTGGAGATGTCTTCTAGACTCTTTTGGGTAATATAATTGTGTATACCATGGCAAAAAGTTCTGCTAAAATCATATATTAACATTAGGTAAAGCCAAGACACCTTTCTTTTCCTTTTTCGTATATGTGTGTGTGCATGTTTATGTATATTCATATGTGTGCAGATGCATGTGCATGTGTGTGCATGAATACGGAATGCTAAAGATCTTATTTGCTTGTATGTGCCCCCCCCCCACACTCTGCATCTCTGTTGTGAACAGTTTCTTCTGATATTGAAACATTCCATCCTACTGGGGAAGCTCCTAAAGCAGAAGGGTAAATAACTCAAAACAACTTCAGGAAGTCCCCAAAACTGACCAAATTCACTAGGCCCCTCCCTGCCAGAGTAAACAATAAAAGCTAAGAGTCCCTCTCAGGTGAAGTGAAACTGAGCTGCAAAGTTAAGAGACTCGGAGGAGAAAAGCTTCAAAGAGGACTCTGAAAGCAGTCAGGCCAGCTGCCTGGAAGAGGTTTAGACCAACCAAGGTAGGCACCTGGAAAGGGCACCCTTCAACCTATTGATGTGCCTGCAGGCTGTGCAGTGTGCTCCGGGTTCCCAGCTTTGGTGAGCTGCCACCCATGCTGGGGTGGGCTTTGGCGATGCAGCTGTTGTCATGGAGTCATTTCTGCAGCTGTGAATAACCCCTAACCCACACTCCTGTAAGTAACCCCAGTAAAACGTAGGCTCACCAGGTTCTCACTTTATGAGAAGGGATCATTTCTTCCTGTCACCTTGCATTCTCTCCTGTAAAACTTAGTTTCAAACTAGCACATAAGCCAATGAGTCCAGCAGGGTAAACTAGTCACCCTCCCAGAAAAACCACCAAGCCTCTCTGTAGGTAAGCAGCCAGAAACATTGATGGAGGGGCTTAGTAGGCTGAGACACCTCTTTTCTCCTTACTACAACTATGAGAAGAAGGCGATGTACAAAGTGTCAGATCCAAGATCCAGTTTCTATAGCAAGTGACCTTACTTATGACGGCTGCAGAAATACTATATGGGATGGATTTACAGTTTCAATTTGTTCTTCAACAGGGATGGAAGGGGACTTCTGAGTTGTATTCACATAGTGTTACAAGCTGAACTGTATCCCCACAGATGTATATGTTGAAGTTACCTCAAAATGTGACTATATTTGGAAATAAGTTCTTTATAAGGGCAATTATGTTAAAACAAAGGTATTTTGTGATCCCTAGTTCAATATGACCATATTTAGAGGTGAAGGATGTTAGGCCATTGCATTAGTTAATTTTCTATTGCTGTGATAAAACACAGTGACCAAGGAAACCTATAGAAGGAAGAATTTATTAGGGCTGATGGTTCCGGAGGGACGAGTCCAGCATGGTGGGGCAGAGGCATGGTGGGAGGAGCAGGAAGCTGAGAGCTCACATCCCTAACAGCAGGCACTGAGCAGACAGAGTGAACTGAAAGGGGTACGAGGCTTTAAGCTGTCAAAGCTGCCCCCAGTGGCATACTTCCTCCAGCAAGACTGCACCTCCTAAACCTCCCCAAACAGGACCACAAACTGGGGACTTAGGGATTCTATTTCTGTGAAGAGACAACGTGACCACGGCAATTCTTATAAAGGAAAATGTTTAACTGGGGCTGGCTTACAGGTTCACAAGTTGAGTCCATTATCATCATGGTGGGAAAGATGGAGGTAGGCAGACATGGTGCTGGATAGGTACCTGAGAGTTCTACATCCAGATTGGCAGGCAGCAGGATGAGAGAGAGCCTCTGGGCCAGGCTTGGTCTTCTGAAACCCCAAAGTCCACCTCCACAGACACACTTCCTCCAACAAAGCCACCCCTACCCCAACAAGGCCATACCTACTCCAACAAGACCATAATTCCTAATGCCACTCCTTAACTGTGGCGGACCAGCCCCCACATTTATTTACTCCAAGGACTCTTGAGGAATGAGGAATAAGAGACTTAGTTAGAAATAAAGAGGGGAGAGAAAACAGAGAGGAAACACAGGATAGACTCAAGTGGGCCTGAATCCTTATCCGCTGGCCCCGAACTCTATTCCAAAGGTCTATTTGTAACAATGCCAAGGGGTGGAGCACAAGACCTCCCCCTTGCTAGTTACAGTCAAGTGCAGACCCTTACAAACACCTGGTACTGAGGCCTGTGATCCAATCAACCTCTTATGCAGTCCTGCTGGATACAGCCACTAGGAAACCTAGTGGGCTACAACACTTAACCATTAAAATATATGAGCCCTATTGGATATGGGGCTATTCCTATTCAAACTACCACAAGGCCCAAGTTTTCAAATACTCAAACCTATAGGGAACAGTTCTTATTCAAGCCATCACAGTCATGGACACACACAGGGAGAACCATATGAACACCCACAAAGAAGGATGGCCACCTGCAAGCCAAGGAGTCAGGCCTCAGGAAAAAGAAAATAAAATCAACTTTACTGACACCTTGATTTTGGAGAACTGTGAGAAAATACCTTTCTGTTGCTTCAGCCACCCAGCTTGTAGTATTTTGTTACAGCAGCCCTGGCCAACGAATACAGACTGTACTCCACAAATGACTAAGGAAAAGTCAACTATCAAGTTCACAGAAAAGACAAGAGAAGCAATGAACATTTTAGGTGCTGCTACCAGACAGGGACAGTATGTTCATGTTTACTGCTCTGTCTGTGGTGGTCATCTGTGTTTCCAGATATGCCACAAGGCGACGGCATCCATTTGCTCATCAGTCTCATAACAGCCAAACCCAAGAGCAATGAATTCTAACTCTCTTCTGGAAGCTTTGCCTCCCGGGCTGTTGGCCACGTCTGTCACTTGACCAAGGTTAAGCTATGAACTCAGGCTTTCCCTTGAAGGAAAATGAAAACCAACTGTCATGTTATTGGTGTGTCTGTGGGGGTGGGGTGGGGAGAGGATCTGTGTTAACATATAATCTACAAGGAGCTTTCCTGAAAACCTGAGCCATTTGAGAATGGTAGGGGGTGCTGAAAGTTGAAGCCAGGAGGCTGAGAAAGGTTCTCCAGTGTAGAGTTCCAACTCATCTCCAGTGGGAAGATGGACTGCAGGTCTCCACACAGGAGGCCCCAGAGACAGAAAGACCAAGACCTGCCCTACAGTACATCGGAACCAGAAGCAGCAGCGCAGAGTCTAACATACATTAACTTGGAAGTCAGAAGACTTTCTATGGCCAAATATTCATGATGTCAAACTTGCTGTTAATAGCAAAATAATGTATTCTGGGAGGGTTTTCACAGTCATTGGTCCACTACTTTTTACCTTTTGTATGAGTGAACTAAAACCTTAAGAAAGGTAATCCACTTTTTTAGGGGTTGGGGGGGGAACTTTTAGCGAGTAATGAAATGAAAGGCAATTATGGTGGACTGAAAGAGAATGGTCCCCAAAGGGAGTGGCACTATTAGGAGATGTGGCCTTACTGGAGGAAGTGTGTCACTGTGGGGGGCAGGTGGACTTTGAGGTCTCTCTTGTTCAAGTTCAAGTGTGACTGTCAGTCGACTTCCTGTTGCCTCTGAGTCAAAGATGTGGGACTCTCAGCTCCAGCACCACGTCTGCCTGCATGCTGCCATGCTCCCTGCCATGATGATAATGGACTAAACCTCTGAAACAGTAACTGAGCCACCACAATTAAATGTTTTCATTATAAGAGCTGCTGTGGTCATGGTGTCTTTCCACAGCCATAGAAAACCCTAAGTAAGGCAGCAGCTTACCAGTGCTCCCTGACCAGTGCTCCCCTCTCAGGTTGTAACACATTCACCAAATGGGTGAGGTAGAAAGTTGGGTTCTGCTCATGATATATCCTAGGCATTGGAGTTTTTGTGTGTAAAATGCAGAAATTCTACTAGACAATCACTTTTAAGTTCTTGACTGGCTATGTGGACCAGGCTGGCTTTTAACTCAGGGTGATCCTCCTGCCTCTGCCTCCGGTATGCTGGGAGTAAAGGCATGCACCATTATACCTGGCTGAACTTTTAAAGTCTGCTTTTACTTTAAAGGGCTATGATACTCAAAGAGGCTAAATGGGAGCCAGGAATGAGAGCAGATACCTATAATCCCAGCCTCTGGGAGAACAACCTTGAGGTTGAGGTCAGACTGGGCTCTACAAGAAAGACCCCTATTTCAAATAACTTTTTTTTAAAGGAACTAAATGGGCTCGGGGTGTAATACAGCATGTGTTTAGCATATGTGAGCTCCTGGATTCAATCCCAGCACCAAAACAAAACAAAATACTACCGATCACTATGATTCCATGTCCAAATAAAAAGACATTTATTTAGAAAGGCTTTGGTGGTAATTAAATAAAATAACAATAAAAAACCTGATAAAGGATTATGTACCAGTTACTAGGGCTTCAGAAATTTATATCTATGGCTATTTTATTAAATTTAACATTTTATTATTTAAAAATAGCATAGCATACAATTCTTTCTGATGCCTGAATTTTCTGGTGTTGAATGGTTTGAATGAGAGCTTTGGTGAGCAAATTATAATTTTATTTAGACCAATTTTGTTATGTTGCTTATCTGGAAAGCTACTTAACATGACAGACACTACCCTTCTCAGGATATCTGGTCACTTATTCGAAAAGTATCTACATTTAAAACTCCCAATAAAAATAATTCAGAATTGCTGGGCAGTGGTGGCACATGCCTTTAATCCCAGCACTTGGGAGGTGGAGGCAGGCAGAATCTCTGTGAGTTCAAGGTCACCCTGGTCTACAGAGGTGTAACCAAATCTTAAAAGGTATTATTAATAAAAAAAAAAAAAACCCAGAGCCAGATATTAGGGTAAACAGATCTGAAAGCTGAAAGATCAGAGAAACAGAACAAGCCAGCTACTTTCTTACCTCTGCAAAATCCTCAGCCTCAAGAGAGCAAGTTCCTGTTTCTTCACGCCTTATATACCTTTCTCTGATCAGACATCACTTCCTGGGATTAAAGGCATGTATGCTTCCCAAGCAAAGGCATGAGATATCAAGTGTTGGGATTAAAGGTGTGTGCTATCACTGCCTGGCTCTGTTTCTCTCATGTAGCCAAGTGTGGCCTTGAACTCACAGAGATCCAGACAGATCTCTGCCTCCTGAATAATAGGATTAAAGGTGTGTGTCACCATTGCTTGGCCTCTATGTCTAATCTAGTGGCTGGCTCTGTTCTCAGATCCTCGGGCAAATTTTATTAGGGAGGGAGTTCCAGGATAACCAGGGCTATACAGAGAAACCCTGTCTTGAAGTTAGCTTTCCTTTAGTTTCTTAGGCTGGAGGCAGGAGTATAATACTGGCAGTGTCTCTATGAAAACATCCAGGGACAGCTTCTTAGATCCTGGAATATGATAGGAAGATGATGTCCAAGTAAAGAGCCCTCCTTGGCTCAAGGCAGTAACAGGTACAGCACTCGTGACATGGAACAAAACACAGAGGACTTGCTTGGAGTGGTTTCCTGGAATCCCATTCTGGGTCCAGCTCGATGGCTATCTCTGACCACTGACACATGTGCTGTACCAAGCATGCCCTTTTCACATCACATCACATCACATATCACACACACACACACACACACACACACACACACACACACACACACACACGAGTGAAAGAAAACCCCAGGCTGTAGGACCATGCTTCTCACAGAGAAAGAATTTCAAGAAACATCTCTTGAATTCCATCTTAATCAGTAGGAGTTTGTCATGTGTGTATTGGGAGGGCAGATTATTCAGGACTAAGAACAAGAACAGACACGTAGACATGGACATTTCTGAGACATATTGGGGGAATCTGTTTAAAATCCTGTCCATCTAAAGTACTTTTGACTCTAGTTTTCTCTAACCCTGCCCAGCCCCTGGTCCAGGCCACCATCTATCTTGTCTGGATCCTGGCCTGGTGGCTAGTGTAACTCTTTCTCAGCCATGGTATTTTCCAAATCTGTTCACATCATTCATCCACAGGTTTCAAACCTTTAATGGATGCTGCTCTTAGACATAATTTCAAACACTTTTTTTCCCCCTGAGACAGGTTTCTTTGTATAGCCCTGGCTGTCCTGGAACTAACTCTGTAGACCAGGCTGGTCTCAGACTCAGAGATCCACCTGCCTCTCTGCTTCCTGAGTGCTGGGATCAAAGGTGTGTGCCACCATTGCCTGGCTATTTAAAATTCTTTAATATGAATTTGTCTCCAAAGTCCTATGTTGTCTGTGCCTGCCTTGAGTTTAGGATCCAGCCTGTCACACAGCCACCACTTACATGTAGCTCTTTAAATTTCCATTAATTAAAGTGAAAAATTAAGTTATTCCCCCAGCCACATCTTAGGTGCTCATTGGGGTTTTTATTAATAAGACCATTTAACACTTCATCCTACATCCTGACTGCACATGCAAGCGTGACCAGATGCCTCACACTCCTGCTCCCATGACTTCCTCATCATGATGGATTGCACCCTCAGACTGTGAGCCAAAGGAAATCCTTTCTTCTTAAGCTGCCTTTGTCAGAGATATTGTCACAGCAATGAGAAAAGACTGATATAGGTAGTGACTATACAAGATGCATTCACTGTTAATAGTACTTTGGTTTGCTGACTACATCTACTATCAAGGAAAATGCTCCTTTCACAACCTCCCTAGAGATGAGGGACGATGCGGGTTACAGTCACCCAAGTTCATGAACCGTCTGGATGCTAAGCCATTCCAAGTATCTACTTCTGATGACCACCTTAGGGCTGAGGAAACACAGCAGCTTAAAACGGTGCCTTGTATGGTTGGGATTCCGGAAGACCAGTCTTGGGACAGGCAGAGCCACGTAGCGTTGACAAGCCTAGACGGCAATCTTAATTTTGTTTCTTAACTAATATATGACTGTGGACACTGGTGTCTTCGTTTACACTAAGAGCAAGCACCACAGAAGGTAATCACTGCAAAGCATTGCAGACGTCCCCCTCCCCGACACCCACCAACACACACTTCAGGATCAGCACCTAAGCAATTTTAGAAGGGGGTTGTAAAAAAAAAAATCTTGATTGGGGAACCACAGGTACTTTATTCAGACATTCCAGATGCCATTTTGATAATATTTGAAATACCACATCATAGCTTTGCTCTTCTTAGATTTTCTGCCCCAGACAGATGGCTCCTAAATCCTGGGAACCAAATGTAGTATCATGGCAGTAATAAATAAAATAAAAAACTTTCTCCCGCTCAGCCTCTTCACATTCTGAGGTGAAGAAACGGGAGTAGGGTGAAATGTGGCTGCTTTGGTCAAAAACTGGGTAGGCCAGTCAGATTCGGAGACGTCCAAACTCAGAGCACACCCTCCCTGCACGCACACACTCTCTAATTTTTCTTTTTAATTAAGAGACTATGGTAAAATTAAACTAGATAAGGTCAGGTCCAAAGGAAACTCCAATTCCCCAAACTCCAAAAGCCAGTCCAACTATCCAGAAATGAGCTCAACCTGGTGGTTTGATAGAAGCCAGCATTCCTCAGGAACTTGTGAAGACTGTTCCCAAAAGGAGTTATTTCCCTTACCTCTGGCAAAAGGGATGGACATATGGGTCTCCAGTGAACGCACG
>CABHPP010000088.1:0-11068 GCA_902168425.1 Peromyscus attwateri | reverse complement strand
ACACACACACCTGTGGCACCTATAAGCATATCAAGGTCCATGCTAGCCTCCAGGATCCTTCAGTCCCTAGCCACAAGTACTTGTTACACATTTAAAGCCCCCACAGTGGTCTTCTGGCCCTTCCTTCCTCCCAGCCACTCACCCTCCTTATAACCCTCGCTAGTCTCCCTATGCTTGCTCTGTCTCTGCTCTTGCTCTTCTGTGTCTTTCTGTTCTCTGTCCTCTGCTGTTCTCTCTTTCACAGAGAGCCCTGGCCAGGTTCAGTCTACTCTCTCTGCTCTGGACCGTTCCAGGTGCCTCTGGATATTTTCTCTCTCTTACCTACAATAAAAGCTTTCCTCTTAACCATAACATGGAGCAGCCATGTTGGCAGTTTCTTTTCAACCCCACCACCACACACAGATAACAGCTCAATACTTAAAGACATCGAAAAGAAGACTCTTATTACCTCACTAGTCCCAACTATTCATCCTTTTACTTCTCCCTAGTCCTAGAATTCTGTTTCAATGAGCAAAGACACGTAAACCCATGTAATTGGAAAATAAGCTTGCAAATGAGGGCCTTTTAGCCCTGTATTAAAATAATTACTTTATTCCACAAATCTCCACTGTGGAGTGTCAACATGCCAGACCTAGTGCTGGAGAAGCAGGGGTAGCTCTTTCTTCCAAGATGGCTTCTGTCTGGTGGGGGACTCCTAACTCTCTCTCCTCCACTGAATTAACTGCATAAGAGAGGTTTATATGTGGCCCCTGGAGATGCAGACAAAGCAGTGGCAACCCCATGGAAGGCTCTGTAATTGCTCCTTCCCACAGCTCACTGTATCTAGCACGGCCTTTCACAGCATGCCAGGCACCGGGCTGGCGAGCGGTGGAGAGAGATGGGTTGAATCACACTGCTTCTCTTTTTAGTTCTGGGACTATGACCAAACCCCTTTAGGTATTATTTCTGCATTTATACCATGGGATGGTAATGTGAGCTTTTAAGACTGTGAAGATTGGATAATGTGTGTATAAAGTGTGCAGCACATTCCTGCCTGGCACGTAACAGATGTTCTATAAAGAGAAATATTCTGAAATTATATGTGAAACTCTCTTTAATGATGAGAACGAAGATCTGTTTTCAGACCACCAGTTCTTTGTGAGAAAGTATCATCTAATAATCTTCTTTGTTCTCCATGACTGGTAAATGTCAAGACTCTGTTAATATCTGTGCTCTGAGAAACTCTCAAGCTTCTCTGGAGAGATTTTCAAACAAAGCAGCCATTGGAGGTATTTACTGGAGGGAGGGGTATTTTCTTAATACCCATGAAAATTTAAGACACAAAATGTGCCGGGCAGTGGTGGTGCACACCTTTAATCCCAGCACTCAGGAGGCAGAGGCAGGTGGATCTATGTGAGTTCGAGGCCAGCCTGGTCTACAGAGTGAGTTCCAGGACAGTCAAGGGTACAGTGAGAAACTGTGTCTTCAAACACCAAAATACCAAAAACAAAACAAAAACAACCACAAAATGTGCAACGAAAGAAGATGCAGACGTTCCAGAAACAAACGTCAGGTTAAATTTGTGTTTTTCATGAAAGAGAAAACATACGTAATTTGCTTTAAAAAAAATGATTCTTCTACTCTTGAATTTGGAGAAAGGAAACTATCATTCACAAGATTATAATCATCAGGCAGGAGAACTGATTCAGCAGGTAAAAGTGCTGGCTGCCAAACCTGAGTTGGCCTGAATTCTCATTCTCTCTCTCTCTCTCTCTCTCTCTCTCTCTCTCTCTCTCTCTCTCTCTCTCTCACACACACACACACACACACACACTAAACAAACAAATAAATAAATGTCATTTATTTTTTTAACAATTATAATTGTCTCTGAAATGCATAGAGGGAGAATTTAAAAAAAAAACAGTGGTTTTGTTTTTTCACACACATATATTATATACTGCTATGTGTATTAGATGAAAGAATTTACAGGATATATACACGTGCCTTGCAATAACAAAAATTACTGCAGTCCCATCATGCATATGGCAATCACTGTGACCTGGGACTCTGGTACTGGTTCTAGTTTATGCTCTACCAGCTGCAGTAGTTTAAGGACAAGACAGAAAAGCAAGTTCAACCTTGTAAAGAGACATGCACCTAAGGGTGGGTAAGACTCTCACACTAGCCTCAGCAAATAATGACAAGAGAATCTTCCTGACACACTGACAAGTTGTCACCCAAGCGTAGGGCCTCCATAGGCTGGGGGGACGGTACAGTGGGAAAAACACTTGCCAGGCAAGCATGAGAAGCAGTTTGAGTGCCCAGAGACATTTTGTCAACCAAGTGTGGTGGCTGTCTGTAGTGCCAGCCAGAGCAGTGGATCCCCTGGACACGCTGCTTAGCTAGACTAGCTGGAATTTGCAAGCTCCACAGCCAGCAAGAGACTGCCTCAATAAATAAATCAGACAGCAACTGAGGAAGACACCTACGTCAACTTCTCAGCACTACACACTTGTGCATGAGCATGCGTGCGCACACATACACCTGCATACATAACACACATATATATACACACATGACAAGAAGAAGAGGAGGAGGAAGGGGGGGGGAGAGGGAGATGCAGCAAATAAGCAGAACACTTTAGAGACTTCAGCCCATAACTCTATCTAACAAACATTTGTTTCTGAGAAAGAAAAACGAAAAAAAGAGTCCTTTCTGGGGATAGCCTCCTTCTCTGGCAGAATTCCACTGCAGTCAGTTAAATGCAAATGAACTGCTATCATCTGGTCTACATTTGTTTTAAAATACATGACTTTAGATACAAAGGTATGCATAGTTTACACACAAAGGGAACATAGCAAAGTGCACTCTTATATTTACTAGGTCTAGAACTTAAAAGAACAACAGCTCTATTTAAAAAGGTCAAGAGGTTTAGCAACACACGGACAAAGTAGGGCGGCTGACTTTATAAAGTTAACTCATCTGAGGAGGTCATGAAACATCTCTTTCCAAGTTCTGTTTTTTCCAGCTCTCTAGTGCAGATATGTAATTCCAGGTAAAACTTGCTAACTGATGTGTTTTGGGTTTCCATATATTGACATCTGACCAGACAGGCAGGATAACTCAACAGAAAACTGAGTGTGTGTGTATGTGTGTGTGTGTGCGTGTGTGTATAAACACACATATGTTCATGTATGTATATATACACAGTACATACATATGTTTCAGAACTTTACACATCATGGATCTGCAGCAGAGGTACCACAGCATGACCTAACCCAAGGGCTCCCAGCATCCTGCTTTATGTTTCTATTGCTACATGGGACACAGGTTGGGAAATGCTGGACTCTTAAATACGAACGACGTCCAGGCATCTAGGATGGTGATAACTCTTGCCTCCATTTAACAGACATTCCAGTCCTAAAGTTGTGCGTTCTAATCTCACACTAAAATCTACATGTTTCCTTTGCACAAGCAAACACCAGAGCCTAAGCCTACGACTTAAAGTAGCGTGTAACTACTACAAACATAATTCCGTGTTTTTTCTTCTGTGCTTAGAACAGAGTTCAAAGGAAGAGGCTTGCTCGCCTTCCCTCGATCCTCCGGCTGTTCACGTGTGTAAACGCTGTGGTGTTCTCTGCCTGGTGAAGGTGACAGGTGTGCCTTTCTTGTCTAGGCAAAGGAGACCTTGGGGAGATGGATGACAGAGAAGGGAGCGCTTTGGAGGTTGTGGTTCCTCCCAATTTTCCTGTCATTTGCCCTGGGATGGGGATCTCTAGAGAAAACATCATCTCTGCTCTCCAGCACACCATCCCTGGAATCTGCCAACTCAGGGGACTGTTTGTTTTCCTCCTCTAATTGTCCCCATGGTGGGAAACGGAAAAGAAAGTGTAGGCTGGTCACAGAACCCTTCCCTCCACAATTACACTGTAAATCACGTGGTCCTATGAGGCCGCCACATCCCTGCAGAACTCCTGCATGGATGACAGGGAGGAGGCTGTGACTCAGCTCCCTGCAGTCTACTATTCTTCTGGCTGTACCTGAGTGCCACAATCCCTCTTTACCTAAAGGTGACAACACACAGAGTGCCTGTCCTGGCTGCTGCCATCACACATGCTCAGCCAGGGAGAACAGGAGTGAGCTGACCTATGATTCCAGCCTTTGCTTCCTCAATCAATCCTCTCCAAATAAGTAAGCCCCTCCTGGTGTACCATCTGCTTCCTCTGATGAACTGGGAAGGAGGTTTTCTTTTCTCTCTCTCTCTCTCTCTCTCTCTCTCTCTCTCTCTCTCTCTCTCCCTCTTTCCTGTGGTTTTTCGAGATAGGGCTTCTTTGTGTAACAGTTCTGACTGTGTGGGCATCTGCTTTGTAGACCAGGCTGGCCTTGCCTTGAACTCACAGAGATCCATCTGCCTTTGCCTCCCTGAGTGCTGGGAGAAGGAGGTTTTCTTGATGATGAACTATTAACAATATTACTGAGAAAACGAATATTACTGAGAAAACAATTATAGTTGCTGGATGTGGCGGTGCCTGCCGTTAATCCCAGCACTCAGGAGGCAGAGTCAGGCAGATTGCTGTGAGTTCGAGGCTAGCCTGGTCTACAGAGTGAGTTCCAGGACAGGCAGGGCTACACAGAGAAACCATCTCAAAAAAATGTAATGTGTGTGTGTGTGTGTGTGTGTGTGTGTGTGTGTGTGTGTCTGTGTGTGTGTGTCTGTGTGTGTGTGTAATTATAAACCTTGGAGTCAGATGTGGCTCAATGATAGAGCATTTGCCTAGCAAATGGGTTAAACCTTCACATTTTCTTCAGTAAAGGGTCCAATTTGTACCTCTCCAGAGTCATGAGAATTATTTGGCAGGGAAATTTTATCCCTGGTATCAGTTCTCCCAAGTCAGGCACCGTGGAAGTTGTTCTATATAAATTGTCTCACCTGGTAAGGTACACACTGCTATTATTTCTATTTGTCAGATGATGAAATTGAGTCATAAAGATAGTAAGAGTCTTGGGCTGGAGATGTGCCCGGTGTATCGCAAGGGCATGCACGTGGCCCTCCGTCTGATCCCTAGTGCCACAAACACACACTCTCTCTCCTTCTCCCATCCCCCATTCAGTGGTTTAGTTTTCATTATCATTCCCCACAGTCCCATGTGATTATCCCCTCGGTTCTTGGCAGGTGGTGGTGTTTGGGGAGGTTGTAGATGGTCGCTGGAGGAGTTGGGTCACTAGGAGCAGATCTTGAAATTTACCAGGCTCTGCTTCCTGTCTGTCTGCTTCCTGTTCCACCAAGACATGAGCAGGTGAGGAGTCCCTGCCACATGCTCTGGAAACCATGAAGCCACCTGCTACTGTGCCTGGCCTACTGGGACAGATTGTGTCCCCTCAAACCGCGGGCCATAAGAACTTCTCCCCCTAAGTTGTTCCTTGTCAGGTATTTGGTCAAAATAAGGACACACTCATGCACACACGTCTATGTGCATCTATAAATGTATATAGTGTAAAGATTGCCGAAGTGCATGTGGCTGGTATATGGCAGAACCAGGATTTGAACGGATGACTGTGGAATCTGAACATCCATAAACAGTACAAAGAGTGTGTGCTTGATTCCTGTGAAGGCTTGGGGAAGAAGCGGAAGGCAATGAGAGGTAATGGGGATGCTCAGCCTCTTTCCCCAACAGCCCCAGCTGCTGCAGGTGCCTCCTACCCACGAGATGGTCCTATGGTGGAAATGGAGTTGCAGGGCATTTAACAGTCACATCAGCCACAGAGACTAACACACACTGAAGGGATGTTTATGAAAACAAAATGCCTTAAAGAACAATGGTTGGTAAAGATAGATTCTTTGGTGAACTATGCTGGCAGGCAATTTTATCAAATTCCAAAGCAAATCCTGCCTGAACCTTTGACTTTCCGTGCAGGATCACTCTTAATGCTGGTAGAATCTACCAGCATACCGCAGGAGAGAAAAATGCTATCTAACCCTTAAAAATGAGCTAGAGACAAACTTCCCAGTATTTTTGAGAAGGAAAACAAAACACCGTTGACACTGTGGGGTATCTATGAGAATAGTTCCACCCATAGAGCAACTAGCGGTAATTCTTGTCCCTTTCAAAGGAAAACAATCCTCTGGCCAAACAGCACAAACAACAAGACCTTACATCTTTCCATTACTATCCCAAAGAGCCTATGATACAGTGCTTGTTGGTGGACCCCACTTCCACCTGCGACGAAGGCCAGACTTCCATCCTACGCCTACCGCAGAGTTTTACAAACGAGACTGTGGCACATTAAAAACCAGCGCACGGCCCGGTGAAGGCACGGTGCTACGGGCCTTTGGCTGCAAAATCATTAGCAGTCTGGGCAGTGTGGCTGAACCCAGATTCTCATTCTGTTTCACCTAGTTAATTTCTCTCTGTGGAAATTCACCTTCCTCTTGCTGAGGAGGAAAGATGTGTGGGCGGTAGGATGAAAGATTCACCCTCGTGAATATCACACAGAGCTCAGCAGCAATTGGAAGAGAGAATACACGGACAGGGAAACGGTCCTTGTACTAAGCAGTCAGAGAGCAACACTTTAAGGTACACCATCAGATGGTTTCCCAATGTGAATCATTGGCCGAGTAACTGGCCAGTCTTGTTTATTCATTCTCCCCATGCCATTGCAAACCACTGAGGTGCTAGCTTTTGAACTGGACAGCCACATATATATTCATTCTGGCTGGCAGGGAATGAGGAGCTTGAGGAGGATCTGAGTACACCACACGTGATCTGCAGAGCGCTCTAGCTTGGAACTCTGGCTTACCGGTGGAGTCGGTCCTGGATGCCCTGCTGCTCGCCTGCTCCTCCGCATGGATGAGCTGCAGGTCCGTGTAGGAAGGAGCAACACTGGGACTGCTGGTGTCCTCGGAATGGGTGGTCCAACTGCTCTCCGAGGTCAAAGGGCATCTTCTCAAAGAGTCAAAGGAAGGGCATGTCCAGCAAGGCATGGTCAATGTGAGGGCTGAGGACAGATGAAAATCCAAGAGGGCACAATGTAAATAGTTGTCTTTTGCTTACGTCTATCACATTTGTCTTACTTTGGTGTCTCTCAGATCCCAGGCAATGGCAGCTGTCATAGAGGGCAAGGAAATACCTGGGATGAGGAGAGAGAAAATGGGTTGACTGAGGTCTCACAGGGAGTCACTAGCAAAAGCATATCAAGGGGCTGGAGAGATGGTATGGTGGTTTGAATGAGAATGGCCCCCATAGGTTCATAGGTTTGAATGCTTGGCCCCAAATTAGTGGAAGGAACTATTTAGGCAGGATTGGTATGCACGGCCTTGTTGGAGTGGGTGTGACCTTGTTGAAGGAGGTGTGTCACTGGGGGTGAGCTTTGAGGTTTATAAAGGCCAGGCCAGGCCCATCTACTGCTCCAGTGCCTTGTCTACCTCTTTCCCACCATAATGATCACGGACTCACTCTCTGAAACCGTAAGCAAGCCCCCAGTGAAATGTTTTCTTTTTTAAGACTTGCCTTTGTCATGGTGTCTTCTTCACACCAATGGAACAGTAACTAAGACGGAAAAGTGCTTGCGGTTTAAGCATGAGAACCTGAGTTTGATCCTAAGCACCCACATAATAAAACAGGTGGGGTGGCAGGTGCTTGTGATCCCACATATGGAGGCAGAGACAGGGGATCTCCAGAGCTTGCCAGCCACCCAGCCTCCTCTGATTAGAGTGCTGGGCCCCAGTGAGAGATCCTGTAGTTTCACAAAAACAAGAGATATTACATACATACACACCTGAACACACACACACACACACACACACACACACACACACACACACACACACCAGATTGAAACTTGGGTCTCAGGGCCCTCAAATTAAAAAAAAAAATCTAATTAAGGGAGTACAAATAACTTTAGGGCCCAATATAATTTCTAAATCTAGATTTTAGTTTCATTCCGGCCCAAACTACAGAATTCTTGGAGTTTCACTCTGATCCAGGCCTTTCCTCCATTTTCAGCAGCATATCAGTAAACTGGAGAAAACTTACCAATTTACATTACAAAGTCAGAGGCAGAACAAGTTTTGGGTTAGGAGTAGACACGACACGTAGACACACAGACACACACACACACACACACACACACACCCCACACGTGCACAAGATGGTTCAAGTCTGACAATAACTGGAAGTTCTGCACACTGTTACATACACAGTGGAGACTTACTGGGGCTGCTGGCTTGCATAGAACACAAAGAAAATATCTTCTAAAGGGAAATGCACAGGGCTTGGCTTTATCTCCTTGGCTCAGAGCATCAACCAGCTATTCCAAATGCTGTGTGTGTGTGTGTGTGTGTGTGTGTGTGTGTGTCTTTTTTCTTTTTAATTAAAACGTCTTAGTTCTCTTCATTTGTTCTTAGTTAACTGCCCACCACATGTGCTGTCCACAGTGCTGTATAACGATTGCATCATTGCAATGTCACCATCAAGACACCAGAAAGATCGGGAACAGAGAATGAGGAACAAATGCAAACAGCATTTATTGAGTATCCATTCATAAGTCGGGCACCTTTCCAAGTATTTTTGCCTTTGATCTATTGACATTAGGAGGTAGGTAGTAGTTCCTTACACAGGGGCAAACCAGCACGGAGATTAGGGAACCTGCAAGATCACACTGTCAGTTATCCCAGCTGAAGCACCAAAGCTGTAGTTGAGGTAAGAGACAGAAAGGGGAAATTTGAGATTTCAGAAGGAATAGATGGCAGTACTTGTGGCAGTATTCATAAAAATGAAACAGAAGAGAATCTATATTCTTTATTCTTGGGCATCTATGAAACACTTGGATCTTTGCACTGAGGACTCACAGCTCCTTTTCTGTTAAACTCTTATCCCTTGGCAAATCACCCATGAGCTATTCTCTCCATAAATGCAAGGCTCCCTTCTACTTATTTAATGTATAACATCATTGCTATGTGACCTGCTATATCCCTATCTTCAGCTAGAATTCAAGATTGCTAGGGAGGAAGGACATTTGTCTGTCCACAAGTCAGGCCCTCGTTACTTGTTATGTCAGAAGAAGCACCACAAGTCATTCCCTAACAGTCTGTATTAAACATAGACTGTCAAAACCAGACCATCACCTCTAAAGCCCCTACACAAACAGAAAACAAAATAAGAGAACAAGAAAGCAAAGATGAGCTTGTAAAGGTTTGTTACAGCACTGCCATGCCCTAGGTTAGGATCAAGTGCTTTGAACTACTATGGAAAATAGCTCTTAGGTAAAGTATATTAACATTATTTAATACACAGCATAGCGCTATCAAGAAAGAAAAGAATTACCAGAGGCCAAGTGAAATCTGGAAACTAGAAAGGTAAGCAAAGCTTAGCTGAGGAGTTTCATACCCTGAGGACTACTGAACAAACCAGAGCCACCCTCCGCCCCTGTTCCCCTGCTGAGTCTGAGTATGTATGGCTCATGTGATGATAAAGAACGAACCTTCAGTCAACCCAAGACAGACAAACTAACAAAAGATCAGATGCATAAATGAGAATTCCCCAGAGGCCAAAAGGAGTAGGTACATGAGGAATACCCTTATCTTTCATTAGAGATACAAAGAACAATGTTGGCCTTAGATTTGGGTCCAAGGGGCGGGGAAAAATTAAAACCTCTTGATATAAGGTCCCACATAGGGATTTGTGTGTAGAACTATTCGTGTGGGTCTGAAAAATCTTCAGGCTAGGTTTCAGTTGAGATATTTCCAGGTAGCCTCACACACCTGGGAGAGGCAAATACGAACCCTTTCTGGAAGAAAGTGCCTGTAAGCTAGCCATGTTAGGCAGAATGTCCCAAGAGGATGGTAAAAACATAAAAATAATAAACCACAAAGTACACAGAAAATCAAGTTACCATGAACAAGACCTAACAGGATATTGGAAGGGGTAAGTGAGTAGAGTCAGCCCTGCTAAGAATTCAGACAGCGGGTTTAGGAAGCAGGATAGGCAACTCAGTGTGGTATGCTTAAGGAAATAAGAGGCTGGACATAGGAGAAAGTAGTAATGAGATACAGCTAAATGGATTTCTTAAGAAGAGGAAAATAAACTACCCCAAATACGAAGCTGAATGGATAGCATGAAGGGGCAAAGAGATAATGTGAAAGATACTGAAGAGAAGTAAATCCCACGGTGGGCAGGAAGAAGTGCCTGTTGTGGAATATTATTTTAGGGTGTGTTACTTTTGTTTATGCTCTGGAACATTTGTTTAATGATGCAAAGATGTGTTTGAGTAAATAAAATTCACCTGCGGTCAGGAGGCTGCTGCGTCAGCAACTAGCTGACAGGAAGTGGTAGGGAGGAGCCAGGTGAGAAAGGGTTTGTCAGGAGGGGCGAGGAGGAGAGGAGGTGAGCTACTCTGCTATTCAGCCTCTCTGAAGAGGCGAATCCCACCTTGACCTCTGAATCTTGAGCTCTTCAGAGGGAGGGAGGTTTAGTTGAGTTCATGGCTCTGAAAGAGTCGGTGCCTGAGGGAACAGGGTCGCCCTCCAGCTGTGGCTCTGGCCTAACCGCAGCTGATAGCAGCGAGTTGCAGTTGCTCATTTGGACAGCCAGGGCTTAAGAGGCAGCAACAATTTTAAAAAGGACAACAATTTGTGCCCCTTGTTGGGTGCCAAAATGTTGTTTGTTTTTACTCTTTTTGGGGGGCCTGCCACCCAGCTCCCAAATAAGTCACACACGAAAGCTTATTCTTCATTATAAATGTCCAGCCTTAGCTTTGTTTGTTGCTAGCCAGATTTTCTTAACTTTAAATTATCCTATCTGTCTTTTGCCTCTGGGCTTTTCCTTTTCTATTCCTGTATACCTTTGTTTCTTACTTGGTGGCTGGCCCCTGGAGTCCTCCTCCTTCTCTGGCTCCTTCCTCGAAGATTTCTCCTTCTATATATTTTCTCTTCCTGCCAGCCCCACCTATCCTTTCTCCTGCCTTGCTATTGGCCATTCAGTTCTTTATTAGACCATCAGGTGTTTTACACAGGCACAGTAACACAGCTTCACAGAGTTAAACAAATGCAACATAAACAAAGTAACACATCTTAAAATAATCTTCCCCAACA
>CABHPP010000087.1:23752-40452 GCA_902168425.1 Peromyscus attwateri | reverse complement strand
AAAACAAAACCAAAAGAAAACAGCTAAGGTCAGCAAGCAGCATGAAGGGTGACCCAGCTTTCAGCAGCTTATGGCAAATGCCACTTGCTGGCACAATGGTCAAGCAGATGTGCTAGGGACATGGTTGGGCCCCCCGATTCTATTTCCTTTCTCTGCCCTGCTTTGTCCTTGGGCAGAGCACCTGGCAGCCTTGTCTTCTGGCTTCTAGCTGGGCTGGTGAATTAGGGGCATCTGCTAGAGACCAGAGATGGAGGAGATGTGGCATCTTTTCTCCTGGATTCTTCTCTGAGGGCACGAAGCTGGCTGCATCTGAACCCAACAGCATTTTACCCATCCGTAACTGGTCATCCTGCTCCGGTTACCACACCCATTCTCTATCTTTTAAGCTCTATGGCAAGAGTGATAGCATACTGTTTCCAGATCCAAGATGCTGACCCACTCTTTGTAGTTTCCCTCTAAGTTGCTCATACCTTGGCCAAGTGGGGTTTACTGTGCTTTTTATACTAGTTTAGTGGTACCCCATGTCCTCAGCCAGGACCCTGACTGACATCCATAGTGATCCTAACCTGGAACAGAAGGGCGGGAGACCCAGCTTGATATGGTATTTCTGGTCAGCATCTTTCAGTTCAAGAAAAATGTAGGATGATGGAATTAGATCTGGAGGGGATTATGGCACATCCAGCCTGCCAGGGCTCTTACTGTACAAGATAAATGACTCACATAAAGTTCAAGGTTAGCATGAGATTCAACTAGAAGGGTCTACAGAAAACTCTCAGCACTCTGCCAAATACACCATAAATAATTAATAGACACTAACTACTGATCCTATATTCTAAGGTCTGCAGGAAAAAAAAACCCTATTCTTTCCATCTTTGTTGGCAACAGCAACCACTGCTTCTCATATTATTTGGATCCAAATTCATATTAGAGCCATCACTGCAGGTAACATGAAGACATAACTGCAGAACACTGGCCAGCAATTCACCGGGAGCTTTAGGATTGCCAGGAACTGTCTTCATAATTATTTAGTCCTTGCCTCCTAGAACATTGGCTCCACGAAGGCAGTCATTTCAAACCATCTTCCCCACCAAGGAGACGGAGGCGAGCTGACACAGAAATCTGTGTGAGTGGTGCAAACTTGGTGGAAGTGGTGTTTGAAGTCTGCGTACCACACAGGCAACATCCAGGCTTCCATGTTTCAGATACTGTATCAGCAAAGCTAATTCTGAGCAACTTGATAGGCATGGAGTCAGCTTGTCTAAGAAGGGAAAATGTCTATGCATTTATCATTGTCAAAATTCCTTTTGAGAAAACTCTGCTGTAATTGTATATTGGATTCTGCTCCAGCCCTATGTTCCAGAGATGCAAACATCAAAGTGACATGTGTTGAGATTGTGACCCTGTGTGGGGAGTGGAGGGGAGTGCTTATAAAATTTTCATTGAGCAGGAATGACAAACAGATGTGGTGGTTTACTGGCCTCATCTCTTTGTGGCACCTCTGTGGCTTCTGGGAAGGAAATAGAATATTTAGGAAGACACAATGAGTCTCCTGGGTCCCAGGGGCCTCAGAGCTAAGCCACTTGGAGGATCTATGTCCTTTATGTCCTTGCATAGTCTCCAAACTCCCCACTGGGAGACAGTTACAGACACCAGGCAAGCAAAAGTTGGGGAAGAAAGGTTCCCCTTTCTGCCATCCCCTGTGGCTCCCTGTGATCACACAGAGCCTGTGGTCTTTCTGGGCTGCACCCAAGAGCCTCTTGATGAGATAAGGCAAGACTTAGAAGGGCACCTCTACAAGATAGGAGTGCCTGGCTGCCCTGAACTGAGCTGTGTCATGGTCTAATCCCAAGAGCTGCATAGAAATCCTTCTGGGTGATGTTTGGGAGATGACAACACATTCCTACTTCAGGCTTAACAATGTGAATGGCTCACATCAGCACCCATTGCCACTCCCATGCTCCCAGCATAGGGACAGGCTCCAGGACATCAATCGATTCTGTCATTTCGATCAATGGGCAGTTCCTTCTTTAAAGAGTACAGACACGCTTTTCATCTTCAGAGACCAAGACAGGGTCAGAGAAGGGTAGGAAGAGGAGGTAGCATTTGGCCAGCTCAGTGGTTACATCTACTTTTGTAGATGACAGAATACCTATACACATATGCATGCCTGCACATGCTCACACATACAACCACACATAACTAACACATGGTCATTCTGTATGCAAAAAGATGGCACTAGGCAATGACTATGAGAAAGTATACCAATGAAAACATTCCAGAAGGCTCACAAATTCCAGTGCCCAGGTACAACTTGGTTTTCTTCTCCTCATGAGTCATACCAGTTTGCATTTCAATCATAATATATTATCATTGTTATGAGTTGATGTATATTCTCTACCCCCCACATCCCAAAAAAAGACATTTTAGAATTCTAACCCTCTATGACTGTGTTTAGAGGCAGGCTCTTTATGGAGCTAATAAATGAGGTCATGAGAAAAATCTCTGCAACAATATGGTGTCTTTATAACAAAGGAAACATCGGGTGGTCAGACAGACATGCACACGGTGGGGGTGGGGTGGAGGTGAAGTCACGGATGGGTGATGTCTCTATATGTCAAAGGTGCTGGATGCCATGACATGCCAGCAGAAGCAGGAAGAGGGTCATGGATAGGTTCTATATCACTTCCCATAGAAGGAAAAACTCTTCCTATACCTTGATCTCAATCTCCTAGACTCCAGAAGTGATCGATAAACATTTGTTGTTGTTAACCTACAAGTTTCTGGCATGTTGTTACAGCACCTTTAGGAAATGAATCCACACAGCAATAGTTTTTTCCTTTCCTGCTAGCTACTAATCAGAGTGGATTCTTGCTGCTTACTCCCAAGGGGAACCCAACTGACTCCACACGTCACCCACAGGGCATGTAGCTTTTGACACTGAATGACGTTTACAACTATTTGCATAAGTGTCATGGTTCCTTATCAAACAGTAATGGTATGTTTTCAACTTAGGAAGCGAAGTGATTTATAGTGGCCATCACAGAGACCAAGGTGATGCACTTAGACCAAAGAGCAGGTGAACCCACTATAGTAATCCCTCCAGACACATGAAGGGTGAGGAGCACAGCTTGCTACAAAGAAAGTGGCATTTCTCTAACATTAGCACAAATGTCAAAACAAAACAAAATAAAACAAAAAGCAAAACAAATGCCTTTAAGAGTGAATGAATAACTTCATTTTGTCTCAGCTCCTCCTGTGAAAAAGATAATTATAAAAACAAAAGCATGCATTAAAATATTAACCCTGGTAAAATAGCCCAGAGAACCCCTGCTGTAGGCTCAATGTTATCCCTCTAACAGATTTATCTGGCCATGGTCATTTTGCACAGGTATGTGTGGATATGCCAGTATTGCAATTGGATCTTTGTAGATGGAATTAAGTTAGGGTGAGGTCTTTAGGACAGGTCCTAATTCCTTAAGATTGGTGTTGTTTTTTTTTAATAAAAAGTAAGAAATATCACACGAAGACAGACATCCAGAGAGAGTTCATAGGCCCTGATGAAAGAGACTCAAATCAGGTGAAGCCTGGGGCCACCTGAGCTGGCCTTCCACAGAAGATCCTCCCAGGGTTCTGACAGCACCTGATGTGGGACTTCTAGCCTTTGTAGCTGCCTGAAAATGCATTTTGTTACTGAAACCACCTGGTTCATCATAATTCATTACCATAGCCTTAGGAAATTAATAATCCTCTTCAAACCCTCTCTAGAGTAGAGGAGGCAGCTCAGACAGCCAAGAGCTTGCTGGATAAGCATGAGCTGATTCTGATCCCCAGAAACCATATAAAAAAGCTAGATGTGGTGGCACCCTTGGAATCAGAGCACTGGGGAGGTGGAGGAAGGTAGAGCCCTGAGGCTCCCTGGCCAGCCAATAGAGCCCAATTGCTAAACATTCAGCGAGGGACTGTTTTAGTTACGGTTTCTAATACCAGGACCACAAGAGAGGAAACGGTCTATTTCACTTATACTTCTACTTGCTGCTCTTCCAGAACAGGAATTCAGTTCCCAGCACCTACATCCCAGTGCATACCCACCTGCAACTTCAGCTCTAGAGAATACAATGGCTTCTTCTAGACTCCATTGGCACTGCATTCCTGAGGCATACACACACACACACACACACACACACACACACACACACACACACAATGTAAAGAAATTTATCAATGTTTTTAGTACCTTGATGACAAAGTATTGGGTTTCCTACAGTCATAGCAGAGCATTGGTTTATTTCAAGTCATGAGGACCAGATGTCTGGTGCCTTCTATAAGCTGTCAGTAAATGCCCTGCTTTTGAGTGGTGTTAAAAAGGCAACAGAGGAAATTAGAGGAAGGGCAAGCCCTTCTATGCAACATCTTTGAAAGTAACTAACAGCAAAGTTTGTCTGATGCTCTGTCCCTTGATCAACCCTGTTCTTACAGGGAAATAAATAAATTGAAAGGTCACCATCATGGTCTCCGAAGAGTTCTTCCTTCTCTTTTCTGAGAAGTTTCCCCTGCTTTCATCTCTCAATTGTTTCAAATAATGCTTTGTTTGTTCTATAAATAGCCCTTCTGCAAGGGTGATTCGGAAATTTATTTGCAAGGGTATGTTAATAGGGACATGTTAAGCGCTATAGTGGAAGGAGAGATAAAGAAATCTATGAAAACATGCCCCGTGTTAAATTTACTATGGATGAGCCAAGAAAATCATCCTTAATATTTTTAGACTAAGATTAATGTATTTGTAGACAATTTTAGAATATAAAGAAGTCTAAATTGAACATCTGTTCCCCTGCCTTGATCCTAGAGTCAACCTTCTGGCTTAAAAATTTAGAAAGCAAGATTCAGTGGAGTAAATACATAATTTTGACTTATGCAGATGATTTGCTTTTGGAGCTTGGGGTATCAAAGTGGTTTTTCATTTCTTTGTTTTGACAGAAGATTAACTTTAGAGTTACTGACTCTATTAAGCACTGTGCGACAATGTCTTTCAATGTCCATTAAATAATGCTTAGTACAGTAAATGTTAAATTACCAAGTTACATCTCCATAAATACATGTGAAGTCCACATGAATGCCAAATGAATCCAATATGGTCATTTCTATTACAATAAATGCCAAATGAATTCAGAGCAATGAGACACTTAAAATGTCAGACACTTCCAACCAGTCTCATCAGGAATTCATTACTGTGGTGTGACATCCGTACTGTCAGGGTTTCCACTTTAAATACCGTTTCTCAGCCATCCATAATAAAATTCCACTTGAGCAATGGGGTCCCACTGCAAATATTGAAGACATACTCTAAACCTTGGATGGTAGCATCAAAACAGCCTTTCTGAACTGAGATTCTAACTCCTACCCTGAAACTCGCTGGTTTAATATTTAAGTAAAACATAGACAAAGCATCGAGCTATTACGGCTTCTAAAATTCTATATCTGGAGGAAGATTTTCATATGGTAGGTTATTTCTTGAGACTTCTTGGAAAAAGAGTCTTTTTGTGACTCACCTTTATAAAAATGCACTTAGTTTTATACTGGTTTCAGTAATTGAGATGTTGAGGGGGAGCGGCCAGGCAACATTACAGAAACCACAAGGACAACAGCTAATTCCATGATATGATAGTTCCATCCTCCAATGATCATCCCCAAATGCTGGCTCTGCAGCTGCAGCTGTTTTCAGTGTTCTGAAATGTATTATCCCCTTTTACCGTCATCTGTTCTATAATGCTCATCATTCCCATTAAGAGGGTAGGAGGCAGGCGGAGGTAGGCAGAGGTCGCAGATATGAGGAGAAAGACAGCCAGAGAAGCAAAAAAAAAAAAAAAAGGCAGATGCTGTAACCAGCATCCAAATTTGTAGTAGCATGAATCCCCAGGCTCTTGTTGAGGGGTAATGGGATCCTACAGGCTTAAAATTAAAATACAAACTGGCTAGTGTTTCTGTCAGCTGACCAGTATTTGACAGTAATCACAGTCCAAGGAAGATAAATCCCACCAGACTCTAAAACATTTGCTATAGTTTAATATTCACATCTAAACACTGCCTTCTGTACTTAGCAACAATGTAACTGTGTAATCTAATCTGTTATAACAATTTTGCAATATGTGTATATATGCAATATAAATGTAGATTTTGTTTAAAACATCTGTAACTCTATTTTAATGGCTGCACATATAAATCATTGTGGCTTTTGGTGAAGATCTGGGTATGTATATTTGAAGTTACTGACTCATATATCAGATATGTTGGCTTGAAATTTTGTCCTGTTAATGAATCAAATGTAAGGTTCATTTCATATAAGGAAAGAGAACACTTTTAATAAGAATTCTGAGCTTTAGTGAAATATGTCACAATTAATATTTCTACCTGTCTTTGGACTTAAATGTTTGAGAAATAGCTGGTGTCCTTCCTTACACAATTACACTCATCCATCCATCTATCCATCTATCCATCATCCGTCCATTCCACCCTTCCCACACATACATCCAACTCTTCCCACACATACATCAACTTTTCACTCACTTTCCCCTTCATTCAATAATTCATTCAAAAAAATGAATTTACTTATTCATTTAATTAACAAATTATGGTTATTTAGTATGTTCTAGTTGTTATCATAAGCATAAGCAAAGGATATCCATTCTTAAGGACACTATTCTTGTGGCATTTCTGTTGCTGTGATAAATGTCCTGGCAAGAAACAATATAGGGGAGGGACATGTTTGCCTTACAATTCCAAGTCATGATCTATCATTTCAGAGAAGCCAAGGCAGGAACTCAAGCAGCTAATCAAACCACAGTCATAGTCAATAGCAAAGAAAGAGCAAGACAGAGAGAGAGAGAGAGAGAGAGAGAGAGAGAGAGAGAGAGAGCACAAGAAGATGCTTATGCTGCCTGCTTGTTACTCTGATGGCTTTTTCTACTTACACAGTCTAAGGTCTAGCCCATGAAATAGTACTGCCCATATTCAGGGTGAGTCTTCCACCTCAATTATCAAGACAATCCTTCACAGACATGCCCACAGGCCCACGTAATCTAGATAATTCTTCATTGACACAGTCTTCTTGGGTGATTCTAGACTGGGGCAAGTTGATGACATAACTATCAAAAATGTACTCTTCCCTCTCAGTCAGTCATCAAGAAGATGAGCCACTTACTAGCACTGGCACATTCAAGAACATACAGGAAGGAGGGGCTGAACTTGATGGGTTTTGAAAGAAAAAAAAGACAAAAGCTAAGTGGGTAGGGGAGGAAAGGGGTAGATCTGGGAGAATCAAACACATTGTTTGAAGTTCTCAAAGGACTAGTGGGAGAGGGAGAAGGAGAGAGAGAGAGAGAGAGAGAGAGAGAGAGAGAGAGAGAGAGAGAGAAACACACTAGGAAATATGCTACCGATATTGGAAGGTTGAAAGCAAAGAACTTGAGAAGAGCTGACAGGTAAGCTGAGTGCCATAAAGACTCAGAGGCAGTATGGAGGTGACTGTCATGGTTGCTTATATGGTACCATCCATCATCTACCTAAAGTCTTTCTGTGACAAAATTTGAATGTGAAGTGTCCCCCCACAGACTCCCATGTCTGAACATCTGGTCTTAGCTGGTGGTGCTGTTTTGGAAGGTTGTGTAATCTTTAGGAAGTGGAGCCTTGCTGGAGGAGATGGGTCACTTGGGATGGGTCTTGAGATTTTACAGCTCAATCCCACACAATGTCTACTCTCTTGCTTCCTGGCTGCAATGCCATGTGACCAGCTGCCTCAAACTTCTGATACCATGCCTTTCCTGTCATGGTGAACCGTATCCCTATGGAATTAGAAGCCAAAACCAATCCTTCCACAAGTTTCTTTTTGTTGAGTGTTCACTCATAGCAATGGGGCAGGTCACTAAGGCAACCTGTCTTATTCCATCAAAACATTGCCACAAACCCAGAAACCCTATGAAAAACTCTGTATAGGTTGGAAACAGGCAGTGATAGGCAGGTAATCAGGGGTTCTCATTTGGGTGAGTAGGGTCATTTTTGGTAAGGCAGTTCTGTTGTGAATTTTTGTTCTGCATTGTAGGATGCTAGCAGCCCCTCAGGTACTAGACAAGGCCTTCATCCTACTTCCATGCCCACTTCAATAACAGAAGTTATCTATAGACACTCTCAGTAGTCCCTGGGAAGCCACTTCATGTCTATCCCAGTCTAGAGAAAGCAGTTCCCCATGTGCTACCTCAAAACCATACCCTGATCCACTGTTCCTTTCAATAACCCCATAAAGGCATCTATCAAAGCACAGTGTGGACACAGAACCCTGGTGAACATGTGGAGTGGCAGCCATCTTTCCATCAGCCTAAGCCACCTCCCTGCATGCCACCCAGCAGAAGCCTAGGACTGGACAATGTCATAAAAGGAAATCCCATAAGTGGGATTCCAAATTAGAGCTCTCCCACAGCCTGTCCACTGTGCTCAATAAAGAGAGGCAAGGCGTGTCATGTACTCTCAGCCCCAGTAAGACAATTCTCCCGATCTTTAATGGCAGTAATGAATTAAATGATGGCTAAGTAATGAATTGGGTTATTTCCTAAGGCTGGAGATCAAGAGAAATTAAATACTTAATCTCGAGGGGTCTGAATTGATAAAGGCTATTTAACTGAGAACTGGAGAAACAAGAGCTGAATACTATAAAGGACAATACTGGATATACCTTTTTCTCCAAATACTGCAGACTCAGCTAAAGTGGACAGCTGGAGAAGATGCAAGAAAATGCAGGACCACTTGAATACCGAGAGAAGTTAAATCTTTCCACAGAGGCACCTTGCTCATTGCTAGTGCACTTTGCCTTGTTTGCATCAAGGACCTGGATACTGAAGTTACAGGCAGCTTGTGCCATTGGCTGCAGACATGTAAATTACAACTTGATTGATATCTCCTCAAGGGCAAGAGCAGCCTTAGATTTCTTTGTTCCCCAAAGTACATTAGTCATAATAAGTGTTCGGCAAATATTTGATAGACTTGGTAGAAGCTTCTGGTTTTACTCTCAATACTGCTTTAGATTATCGATTGCCCTATGACAATGCAGCCACCAGGAAGTGACTTAGAGAGAAGCATCCAATTCACCCAGAGAAGCTTTTCATTGTCTGACACTTTCTGTTGTTAACCCATAAACTGTCAGTATCCATTACTTGGGTTCAGACACCATAAGACAAGCTCTTCACAACTATTCCAATCATTTCTCCAAAATTAATTTCAAGAGGCCTGTCCTATAACTGTACATTATAAGGATGAATTGATAAGGCTGGAGAGATGGCTCAGTGGTTAGGCTTACAACAGTTTAGGTAACTCCATTTATTTTGAAGGGATCCAATGCCCTCTTCTGGCCTCTGCTGGCAACTACACTCATGTGCATATACTCTCTCACAGACAGACATGCACATAATTAAAAATAAGTCTTTAAGAATGGATTGAGTTTATGCTAGCATATCTTTTCATGCTAGCAAGGCAATAAGTAATAATAAAATCTGAAGAGAAGAAAGCAGGACTATGCTGCTTCTCCATGTTCAAGAAAGGAGATTGCAACAAAAGCAATTAAAATGTAAGAATGGAAGATCGGTAAGTGAGAAATGACAATAATTGTCAATGCTAAACTATCAAATCAAATATGTAATTAAATATGTATGATTCAAGTGCAATTAGTCACACACCATAAGGAATTGTGGACACATATTGATAGCGTTAGAGCAGAGTTACGTTTAAAAAAAAATGAGAATCAATTAGTGTGTTCTTCTTTGAGCATACAAATAGACTCAGCTACCCAGACAGGCAATGGAGGAGACAGGTGGAACACAAATTCTGGAGATAAGCAGAACTGAGCCTAAATCCAGGCAACACCCTGTAACAGCTCATTGACCTTAAGTGCCTGGTACCTAGAGCAGTGCATGGTCCCTAGAAGATATACCTGTTGAGATGCTGAATTCTAATCCAGAATCTAAGCATTGCAGCTCACCAGCTTTGTGACCTTGAGCAAACCTCAAATCCCTTTGGAGCTTTGGTTTCCATCTATTCAATGTGCCTTTCCACCTTTGCTGATGTCTTCTCCATACCACTCACTAGTTTAGTCCAGACCAGTGCCTACCTCCCATGGCTCATATGAACTGAAATCAGGGCCCAGGGAAAAGTGAATTTGCCCTGGAGGACAAATTGTGAAGAGCTTTACTCAACTGACTCAGCTGCAAAGTCATTTCTGATCCTCTCCCTTCAGCTTAAGCCCTCTGGTTTACATTATAGTCTGTTTTAAATATAAAAGCACCTCACAATAGGACCCAGGAGGTGGCTCAGCAGCTCAAGGCACCTGCTGAGTAAGCCTCACTAATTGAGTTAAATCCCTAGAGGCCAGGTAATGGTGGAAGGTGAGAACAGACTCAATAAAGTTGTCTTCTGTACCCACCCCACCCTATTATACACACATCATACACATAGTCACAATCATAAGATAATTTTAAGAATAAAGAAATGAACATGTAAAAAAGGAAAATAATTTTTAAAATTCTCATTCTAGCATTAGCAGAAAGATGAAGGTCAGGGAAATGGAAAAGTTGACAGAAATAAGCTGAGCCTAGTGGTCCTATAATCCTGCTACCAAAGTAGATGAGGCAGGAGGATCATAAATTCAAGGTCAGCCTGGAGAACTTAGTGACAACACCCTGTCTTATTTGGAAAAGGGGGGCTGGGGATACAGCTCAGTGGTAGTGGGAGAGGCAGTGGACTCAATCCCTCCTCATCCAGTACTGTAACGGCAAACAAAAATCAAAAGTAGATAACATATACGTGGTCATGCAGTTTAAGTGGCCATCACAATTCAGGGAGTTGGGAGGAAGACAGTATCAATCAGTGGCTTTGGAGCAACCAGAAGAATGAATTTTGATTTCTACCTCACGTCACACAAAATGAATTTGAGATGGAATTAACCATGAAAGCTCAAGAAATCAAGCTTTTAGAAAATCTAGCATAGAAAGTTCAGGACTTTGGAGTATGCAAAATACTGCTTAAGCAGGACACAAGAAGGGCCACGGTAAAGAGAGTGATTGGCTTCATTAAAATATAGAGTGCTTTTTTTTATCAAACAGGAAAGAAAAAGAAAAGTGACAAGAAGGAGAGACTTAAAATTCCCACATCTGACAAAGACTCACATTCAGAATAGATTAATACGTTCTTAAATTGTCACTACAAGGAGTTTCATTGAAGAGGGAAGCAAACTGTCGTATCGGGGGAGCCTGTTGGGTGTGGGTATAAGTACTCAAGCCTGGATCTCAGGGACGGAGCACAGACTCATAGACCCAGAACATGGGGTGGAAGATTAAGGGGCGAAGATGAGAATAAGGGCAGGAAAACTGCAAGGTGGTGCCACAAAGCTGGGTGCAGGCAGCCAACAGCACTCACCTTCAATATTCCGTCAGCTCTCTAGAACCGCCACCAAATGTCCTGCCCACCCAAGGCTGCTGCATAGAAATGGGAGGGACAACTGTTTCCCACGTGCAGGTTAGGGAACACAAAGAGGACAAAGCAAGATGAGCAGATAGGCAGAAAGCACGGCCCAGAGCTAGAGTGATCATTGGCACCCACCACCGTGAAATTCAAGAGAATTAATGCTCAGCACTGAACGCTTCCAGGCCTGGTATAGAGTTTGGACCAAAGCTATTCAGAACTCATGGGATGGGAAAGTGTAGCTGATAGTCAGGAGACTGTCGTTGTCATTGACTCTCTTCTAGTTGAAACATTAAGGTGGTTTTTTTTTTTTTTTAACAACAAAGCATAGAATAGGAGCTCAAGCACATTAGCTAGGAAACAAATGAATGGGTGAATGAATGAGTGAGGGGATGAATGAATAAATGAATGAGTGAATGGGTGGTATTCAGGCACTTTGTGCACTCTGGCCAGCTTTCAGGGCGTTCTGATCATAATTCCACTTCTTATTTTGATGCTGTGTTTTCACCAACTCGTTTTCTGGAATCAGTTGCCAGAACTTTTCAGTCATATGCTGGTTGAATTGTCCATTTACAAAGCAATGCTTCAGCCCAAATGTGCACCTTCCCCGACTAGGGAATGAGCTGCACTATACCATACAGCAATTCCAAGGCATTTGCAAAATAATTACCCCTCTTTCATCCTGGAGGCTTGTTATCTGAATAAATGTTTCCCTGATAAAGCTTGCAGCTGGGTTGAGTTTGAGAAATACAACAATTAAGAGTCATGGGACAAGAGCTCAAAAAAGGGTTCTCTTTACACACCAGCATTTGCTTCCTACATCTCTGATTAGGAGGAACAGGCCCCCAGTGCGCCTGCCAACGCAGCACTGATTGCTAATCAAGTGGCCGTGGTATGTGCCAGCCAAAGAAAATGAGAAAACAAACGGACACGCTGATTAGTTTTCTCCAAACATCTTGAGAGGCGAACTGGGGGCCCAAGGTGAGCAGGGAAGATGCACCCAGTTCCCTCTGTTTGCCAACTCCACCTGAAGCAAATTCGGTATTGAGAAAGAAACAGTGGTCCAAGTCACCAGACTGAAGGCAGCCCCAAGGCAGCCCTTGAGAAAAGTAATGGTGGCAAGAATAATGACCATAGTCACAACGGCTGAAGTTCACCTTCATCCTGACCTCTGTGCAAGGATGTGGTCGTTCATTACCTCCTTCCAGTCTTAAAATGAAAGACTCCATGTGATGACTGCTGATAATCCACATCCACATCTCAGGTGTAAAGCCAGAGTTCCAACAAGAGGATAATTTGCTCAAAGCAGCATTCTCATTCTCTCTCATTCTCTCTCTCTCTCTCTCTCTCTCTGTGTCTCTCTGTGTATGTGTGTGTGCGTGCGTGCGTGCGTGTGTGTGTGTGTGTGTGTGTGTGTGTGTGTGTGTGTACATGTACTTGTGGATGCATGTGGAGGCCAGAGGGCACATTTCTTAGGACACATTCAACCTAGTTTTTGGAGACAGGGACTCTCAATGGCCTGCAGCTCACAGAAATGCTGGGCTAGCTGCCTACCAGTCTCCACAGACCCCACCTATCCCCTTTTAGGTGTATATTATCACACCAGATTTTTTTTTTTAACATGGGGTTGGGGTTAAACCCAGTTTCTCATGCTTACAAAGCACTTTATTGACTGAGATATCTCCTTGGTTCAGCAAAGCAACACAGTTAGGTGACAGAATAAGGATTTTTCTGATATCTTCATCTCTAAATTTCAGGCTTGAGAGCTGATTTTTAACTCCACAAAACCCAAGGAATCACACATGTTATTCACAGCACCCGTAACAAGAGCATTGGGAAAGCAGGGAACAATATTTAGCGAGTCCAGGACCCACAGGCCTGGCGGGAGGACAAGAAGATACTTCTGAAAACGCTATTTCTGGAAGGATCCAGAAACACTCACTCTAGTGGAATGGAGTCCATTGTAATGTTCAATCTCCACATCTGCCTAGGATGAAGTGGCCTGTGGTGGTACTGTGTTCCCCAAAATATTGTGTATGCTAATAAACTTATCTGGGGTCAGAGAACAGGACAGCCACAATATTAAACATGAGGATAGGCAGTGGTAGCACACGCCTTTAATCCTAGCATTCCAGAGACAGAAATCCCTCTGGATCTCTGTGAGTTCAAGGTCACATTGGAAATGGCCAGGCATGGTGACACATGCCTTTAATCCCAGAAAGCGAGCCTTTAATCCCCGGGAGTAGTGGTAGAAAGCAGAAAGGTATATAAGGCGCGAGGACCAGAAACTAGAGGCATTTTGGCCTGGTTAAGCATTTGGCCTGGTTAAGCATTCAGGCTTTTGAGCAACAGTTCAGCTGAGATCCATTCCGGATGAGGACTCAGAGGCCTCCAGTCTGAAGAAACAAGACCAGCTGAGGATCCGGCGAGGTGAGGTAGCTGTGGCTTGGTCTGTCTCTCTGACCTTCCAGTGTTCACCCCAATAACTGGCCTCAGGTTTGATTTTATTAATAAGAACTTTTAAGAGTCATGCTACAATGGCCCACTCTGTACTTGAAGGCATGACATCAAGGATGCCACCTGAAGGTCTCGTTTATGTATGTGAGTAACTGCTCCTTGTCCTGTTACTTGGCACTCCCATGACGTACTCACTCTGACATTGTTGGGATATTGGAGAAGAAACACAAGTCCTCCTTTTGTGAAGGGCACACTGTCATAGTGACACAGTGTATCCCATGTGCTGACTCGTTTCTACTTCTAAGAACAAGCTGTGAATAACTCTTCCCAAACTCAGGTACCGAGAGGCACGTGGGCAGCTTGGCACCCAACAGAGCACGAGTATTTACAGTGCAGAAATAGGCATGCACTATCAGTCCTGATGTGCTTTGTGGCCTGGAGGTCTGGTCATTAGATGTAATAAGCACTTCATGTGTCTGATTGTAGCCATTACTTTTTATTTATTCAGCGCACTGAATTTTTTTTTAGTTGAAGTATATTTATTTGAAAGGGGCCCACATTACTTCTGCAGATTATATATATTATACATTTTTTTAAAATAAACTTCAGTGGAATTAGAACCATGACTGAGGATTCTTCACTAGATGATGGTACTCACAGGCAGTAATGATCCTGAGACTGACTTTTACTTTTGTAAAAACAAAACAAAAAACAAAAGCGAAAAGGATTAGCCAGAGTGGAGAGTCTACAAACTCCACACAGTGATTTTGTACTTAGGATAAGAGAATGAGTGCAGGCATATCTCCATGACTGAATTTACTCCAACGTCCCACAGTGTGAGCAGAACTTACCTAATACTCCTAGCTTCTGATGCATCTTACAGGCAGAGGAGACAGTGTCAGGGTAGATTATTCATAGCGGTGTTCTGGTTTCTGGGACCAGATCCCTGACAAAAGCAGCTCTAGGAAGTAACAGGTTTATTTTAGCTCACAGTTCACAGAGGTGGTCATTCAGGACCAGGAAGACATGGAGGCAGGAGCGTGAGGCAGCTGGCCACCTTTCACCCACACTCAGGAAGTAGAGGGGGGGAGTGCTGGGGCTCGGCCAGTTTTCCACATTTTCACACTTTAAGGAGTCTGAGAACTGAGACGTTGCCACCCACATTTAGGGTGGTTCTTCCTACCATACTTAAGCTAATTTAGCTAACCCCTCATAGCATGTCCAGAGGCGTGTCTCCTCAGTGACTCTGGAGCCTGCCAAGTTGACATTGTTAACCACCACACAGAGGCTTGTCTTCACTCCTCAGACCCCATCCCCTTCCATCTCACTGGGCTCCTGACAATTCCCCCCTATGAAGGAAGGTCTGTGGCTTTGTGCCTGAGGGCTCCCCTGAGAACCTCAGGAGACTACTGATCAAGAACATGCTCTGCTTCCTGCACAGGAGGCTTCCACACTAAGAAAGCATTAACTAAGAAACTAAGAAACTAAGAAAGCATTAACTCAAACTATTATTCTATGCCTTGTAAGTGCCAGTGGTATCTAGGAAAATTCTAGAACTTTATGAGAGTGAGGTAATCATAGACTAATGGTCACACTCAATTCTGAAATATACTCCGTGCAGATATGAACCCATTGTTGTGGGAAGTACTCTGGAATTAACACCCTTTTCTGGGGTTAGCTCTCAACCAAGGGAGCTAAAATGAATGTCTCTGTAGGTGTTTGGTGTGCCAACCAACATCCAGTTCCTTCTCAGGTGAGAGAGCTCTGTGCCATCTACATTATTTTCATTGTTTCCAGAAGAACTTGTGTTCTTACTTGAGTGTCCCCCTGCCAAGAAAAGTCATAGTGAGCTAGCATGGTAGAGGAAGGTATTGGAGACACTGGATACTCTCTGTGCTGAAGTTACTCATCCTAACTTTGCTCATTGTAGCTTAATGCTGCTCATTCCTACATTGACATATCTTATGTCCATGGCTGGTGTTCCCCATTCCCCCCTAAATAAGCTACACACACTCAGCCTGGTGTCTTCTTGAAGTTTTCATTTAACATAGCCATAATCTCCTTCCATGTCAGGTGTCCCCACAAGACCAGGATATCAGGCTTTGAACAATGACACACTCACAGAAGGCCGGTGCCGACTGTAGGCTGTGTAAGGTGGAAGTTGAGTTATCTTTCCCACACCACAGTCTTTTCAGGCTCTGAAAAGCTCAATATTGAAATTATCTTATTATCTCATCTAAGGCTTGTGGAAACCACTGATATCTGAGAGGGCTAATCTAAAAGAGCCATTGACCACTTAATCCTCTCAGCTCTCTGAGCTCTATTCCTGAATTAACCAGACCACCAGGAAGCTACACTCTCCATAGGACTGCATTCACTTCCTCCACACCACTTTCCATGTCTTCATGGAGGTAAGATTTACAAAGAAACTGGGCTGTTTTAAATCTCTGGAAAAATAGCAGCTGGAAAAGCTATTCCTTGTGTGGCTCGGTGCCCTTTCTATACAGGCTCTTGCACTTCTGCCAGAAATAAATGCCAAGGGGGGAAGGGGACCATTCTCATCCCATTTGTCATCAGCCTGCCTCTCCTCCATGGCCTCTGTCTCCTGATCACCAGAAGGATGAATGCCAGGCAGTTCCTGCTCTCCATATTGACAGGAAAACACAAAGAAAATTTGGTGCTATGTTTTAATACTAATGTGTAGAGCTGAGGATCGAACCCAGGGCCTTGCACTTGCTAGGCAAGCA
>CABHPP010000087.1:0-17036 GCA_902168425.1 Peromyscus attwateri | reverse complement strand
GAGAGAGAGAGAGAGAGAGAGAGAGAGAGAGAGAGAGAGAGAGAGAGGAGAATGTGTGTGTGTGTGTGTGTGTGTGTGTGTGTGTGTGTGTGTGTGTGAAGGGCTTTGGCACAGTGCCCAGGTTGTAGTAGTGAATAATTACTACAAAATGTTATTAAACCCTCAGCTAGGTAGGAGTCCACATTGCTTACAGTCCCTGTACCCAATGCAATGACCACTCTTTTAAAGGTGTTCAGAGCCACTTTTGACCAATCAGCACTCCTGGTGCTCAGTGCCCTGCTGTTGCACCCACAGAGTAACCCCATTTACACGAGTAGTCCATTCCTCCCACATGGACATGACTGAAGGTCTGCGGTGAAGTAGGCAGGGAGTGTGTGGCAAAGGCTGGGTGGTAGACCAGTATCTTACCTGTTAACACTCACTAGCCAGGGGCCAGAGACTCCCCCAGATGATGACAGGCAGGGTGACAAGAGCTAGTGTGAAACCTGGGGTTCTTAGAAAATACTAGGAAGGATAGTTGTTCAGCTAGTTCTAACCTAAGATTTAAAGCAAAATTAGGAGTTGAAGGCAGCGGGGGTGGGAGGTGGGGTGGGGTGGGGGCTGGGGGGATGGGGTTGGGGCTGGGAATTGCAGAGAAATAGTGATGCCTGGATGAAGAGCTTATCTATTTTGTACCTTCTCAACACCTGGTCTCTTACCTACATCAGTGTGATAGTTTGAATGCAATTGTCCCTCATAAGCTCATAAAGAATGGCACTATTGGGAGGTGTGGCTTTGTTGGAGTAGGTATGGCCTTGTTGGAGGAAGTGTGTCACTGTGGAGGTAGGCTTTGAGGTCTCATATATGCTCAAGTCACACACAGTTCACTTCCTATTGTCTGCCAATCAAAATGTAGGACTCTCCATTATCACCATGTCTCCCTGCACACCACCATACTCCCAGCTGCCATGATCTCTGCCATGGTGATAATGGACTAAATCTCTGAAACTGTAAGCCACCATCTCAATGAAATGTTTTTCTTAATAAGAGTTGTTATGGTCATGGTGTCTCTTCACAGCAACAGAAATCCTAAGACAATCAAGTATCCTTATTTCAATCCAGCAGTTAAAAGGTTTTATGGAAATGGTCAAATACTGACTTAAAATAGTCCAGACTAGGCTCTTCCCTGGAGACTGGCTTTCCCCAGCATAGCTGCCTCCACAGAGTATCTCAGATGCTTGCCATGCAGTGTGATGTGAAGGAGACAGGCTTCTCACCAGGAAGTGGGACCCTAGCTCAAGTCCCTTGACCTCAGTATAATGTCTGACTGCCTCAAACACTACAGACCATGTCAAGTAGTGTGTATATACTGGTGTCACACAATGTCAAAGTTTTTTAAATGTCTTTTTCATTTTGAGTTTTTGAGGCAGAATTGCATCTATCCCAAACTGGCCTTGAACTCACTATGGAACTGAGACCCCAAATCCCTGATCTTCCAGCTTCTACCTCTCAAAGGCCGAGATTACAGCTGTGCTCCATCACCCCTGGCCACTACCACGCTTTTATACCAGGTTCTCCTGGGATGCCCACTCTGGACACTGGATACCACTCTGTGAGGAGGCACATCAGCTACATGGAGAAGTTGTGTGCAGATGTTCTGGCCAAGAGCCAGTATCAGCCTCCAGACACATCAGAAAACAAATGCAAAATGAGTTTAGTCCCAAATCGTTGACTTACAAGGGCCTTCAGGCGACCTCAGCTGACACTGAGGAAAACAGAGATGAACAGTCTCCCAGTGAGGCCTCAGAAACTACACATGTATGATTGAGACTAATGCCTGTTACTGCCTTACACTAGTAGGTTTGTGACCATTCTTCATGAAGTTGTGAGCATGCAGAGGAATCAAACATACAGCCAAGAACTACAGCTTAGCTTGGTCACTAGGGGGCTGGCAACAGCCCTTGACAAACATGGATGAGTTGGGCAGTGCTCAGTGGTTCAGACAGCTCAGAAGTGTCAAGGACACAACTCTATCTAAGACAGTAGAGCTGTACAGCTAGGGTACCCTCTCAGAGTACCCAGTCTTCAAGCCTGCAGCTAAGGAGTTAAGAAAGTGAAGCTTTCTAGGGCAAGAGGCAAGGCCCAAGCAGAGAGTGAACTTTATAGAAAGGGGTGGGGACATCATTCTTAATAATGTTATTGAGTTCCAGGGTGTGGAAATATGATGATCAGGACAGGCTGTGACTCAAGTCATTTCTCCTTCAGGACCTTTAAAATTTCAGGAAATCCGGGGTGCACACTGTTTTAATGCCTTGAAAAGCCTCATGCAAGGATCAACAAAGTCCACTGGCCAAATGCGCTGAACAAATATATTTGTTAATAAAGTTTTATTGGGACACAACTGTGTTGATTCATTTACATAACTACAAGTGTGGATAGGTCTGATTTTTGCACTGTTAGCAGTTTTTAATAGTTGCAACAAAAAACACACGGCCTGACAAACCCACAATATTTAATATCTAATCTGTTAGAAAAAAAGTCAACAACTTGTGACCTTCTGCAAAGTATCTTTCCACCCCACATACATCTGCATAGTAATTAAAATGATTTATTCTTTGAGTTTTAGCTTTTGTTTCTGCCTGCCTTCTGGAGTTGCATCACCTCCCTGTGGGTCATCTGTGCCCCTCAGAGGCTCTGGGAGGCATATTCCTGCATGTCTCTGTTAAATGTTTCAAAATTGGTAAACTCAGACCTAACAAAAAGACATTTGCAAAGAGAATGCTTGAACAAAAGAAGACAAGACTGGCTGTTAGAAGACCTGGAACTTGAATCTGCTACAGCAACAGTGTCCTGGAGTGAAAGACAGAGAACCATGGCAGTCAGCTGTCAGCAGAGGTCGTAAACTAAGGACACAGGCCAGGTCTGGCTCCTTGATGAGTTTTATCCCCTCTCTACAGAGCAAGTATAATGTCTACATGTTGGAAGGCAGTTCCCAGTGGCCGGCCAAACATCCATTCCTAAATTCCTTCTCCAATCTGCTTCCTCACAATGACTAGGAGTGTAAACACAGTTCCAGCCTCAAGTGCAGTCAAAGGCACCATGAGACTTGTCTGACCAATGAGAGTTAAGCAGATGTCTGCTAGGGAGTTCCAGGGCAAATATTGGCCAGTAAAAGGCTGACGTTGTCCTCCGTTCTTGAAAATAGAAAGGGACTGATGTTCAGATTTGCCTGATAAACAATAGGACCCAGCAGTGCTGAGCCTACACCCCAACCGGCAGTCATTCTTAGGAACAATGTCACCCTTGCTTCTGTGTGGCCTCCACTGGGCATGCTCTGAGTAGCCCCTGGTGTTCTGGGCCTTTTCTCTATTTCTCCGTGTCTCTTCTGCTTGATGAGGAGGTTCGGAGCTGATGCTACCGAGAGCTAGTGGAGGCACCTGCCCACACGTCCTAGTTAGCTTCCCTTGTGCAGTGATTAAAACATTGACAAAGGCAACTGAGGGGTGGTGGGGGAGGTTGTTTGTAGGTTAAAGTCCATCTTCCTGGAAGGCCAAAGCAGAAACTCAAGGCAGGAACCTGGAGGCAGGAACTGAAGCAGAAACCATGGAGGAATGTCGTTTACTGGCTTGTTTCCTTTGGCCTGCTCAGTTACCCACCTGCTAAAGATGATGCTGCCCTCAGTGGACTGGACCCTCCCACAATTAGTAATCGAGGAAATGTTCCACAGACATGCCCATGGGCCAATCTGATGGAGGTAATTCCTCAATTGAGGGTTCTTCTTTCTAAGTGTGTCAAGTTGGCATAAGAAGCCAACCCTGACACCACACAGGGCCAAGGTCTCTCGGTGGGTTCTGCTGTCTCCTAGAAGGGGAATCACATAGCCCTCAGCTTGTGCTCCACAAGGAGGAAAGGCCGGCTCTCTCTTGCTGCCTAAGAGATAAGAAAGACTGGGATCCACCCACATGAGCGGTCAGAACATTGTTTTCACACAATTCCAAAAGCATAAAGTCTCCTGGGAAGATTTTTAAGGAGAAAAGGAACATTTGTTTTTATTTGTTTGTTTCATTTTGTCTTCTTTCAAGTATGCATCAGTGAGCAGCAGCGAAGTGCTTTTAAAAAAAAAGAATTTTCGGCTTTGACAAGGGGGTGACCAAGTCACAGAGGATATCTGAGACAGTTCCTCCCTAATAAAATTCTAAGCCCTAGCCACACCCATTACTCCATGCTTGTATTATTTATGATTTGGCTCAGTTTTCTGAGAAGTGCTGGCCACAGTGACTTACGAGAAGCAGCACCACCAGGCAGCAGACATTACATTTGGCTCTGCTAATGGTAACACACCCGCTTCCCTGTGTTCTCTCGGTTTATCTTCAAGGCTCTGAAAGCAGGTAGCCGGTGACTTTTCCTGTGGTGCTAGAATAACCTGGGGACCCAATCGACAACACAAATGAAAGGTCGTGGCCCTAAGTAAGGAGGTGACATCACAGAAATGGAAATCACAGACTTTGAGCAGCACAGAAAAGTCTAGGCAGCCACCACTGCCCTCTGAGTAAACATTCTGTTCTGTTTTCTCCTTAAGATCTTTGGATCAGTGGATAGGTTTTATCCTAAATCATGGCTTCTCCTTTGTTTATCAATAAGATTGACTTTTAAGACTTGGGGGAGGGAGAGCCCCTAGGAGAAGGATCTTTATACTGACTGAATAAGAAGGCAGCTCTTCTCATGCTGTGAGCGCCATGTAGAAATCCAGCCTTTGGATGGCTGCCATCTCTTGCTAACGTCCAGCTTCTAGATTCTCGTTCCTCACTGTATCAGTCACTTTTCTCTGTGGGGAAACTTGTGACAAAAGCAACTTAAGGGACAAAGGGTTTGTCTGGGCTCACACCTGGAGGGCACAGGCCACCATGGCACAATGGTGGTGGCAGCATGAGGTGGCTGGTCACATGGCATCTGTGGTCAGGAAGCAGAGAGAGGTGAATGCTGGTGCTCAGCTCACTTTCTCCCTTTTATTCAGTCCAAGATGCTACCTGACGAGGTAATGCCACCCACGTTCAAGGGGGTCTTCCTTCCTGAGTTCAGTCTTCCTGAAAACACCCTCACAGTAACATACAGAGCAGTGTTTACATGGTGATTTTAAACCACATCAAGTTGACAATGGAGATGAGCCATCATAAGCATCTTGTTATAAAAATATGGCATCTAATCACTTTCCCTAGAAATACATTATTGGATTGGTTATCCTCCATCAAGTTTGATTGTATATAAGAAACTCAGGTTCATGATTCATTTGCCCATGATCGGTTTGTAGAAGCTCTGAGAAGCATGCATTGAGTCCTCTGTAGTGAAACTCCGCTGTGGGCCCACAGTGCAATGTGGAGGGGCTGTAGGAACACATCTCTACCACAAGGATGTTTTGCTTCAATAATAACAAGCAACCATGTCAACACAATTGATATGGACTAGTGTGTGTACATTGTAGAGAGGAAACTAACCAGGGAAGCAAGGCGGAAGGAAGAGAGGGAGTGGCGCCCCCACACCAGTAACGCCCGCAGCAATGCCCCCACACCAGTGACGCCCCCACACCAGCAATGCCCCCACACCAGCAATGCCCCCACACCAGCAACGCCCCCACACCAGCATTGCCCCCACACCAGCATCGCCCACACACCAGCAATGCCCACACACAGGCTTTGCTCTGTGGTTGCTTGTGGCTTCCCTCCCTGAATTTCCACGGCTGCCCAGTGGAAGTTCTTAGGGTTGAGGATGTAGTCTTATCAAAGAACATGGCTTACCCCAAGAGTCCAGACAGCAAGTCCAACTGTGCTATCTCAGGTCCCACAGTCATGCAGCCTCACGATACAAGCAAGAACGGGACTCCACTCTGCCACCTCCTGAAGAGGCCATCTTTGCCTACAGACTCTGAGAGAAGGAGGCCTCCTTCTTCAAACTTGATCTGGAAATGCCCTGGACTAGATTTAGTCCTCTGTAAAGTCTCCAGCGCATCAAAGGCAGAAAGTACACATATGTTCCAAACTCTTAGGATTAGCCAAATCAGTTCTGAACACACCACACATGGATCTTTAAACCCACTTCATGGATGTAACAAATGGTCACTAAATCCCCATTCTGCGCCAGACACTGAGGCATGGGGTCGAGGCTGTGCCTCCCTCTTTGGGATAGATATTATGGTCTTCCATTTAGACTTAATGAAACCAGGGAAGTAGCTAAACAAAGGTTGGGTATATTGAGAGCCCTCTTGTCCAGCATGTGCAAGACACTGGGTTTGATACCCAGAGCCCTGAATGTCTTGTGGCTTACCAGAGATCTTCTTATCTTCTTAGGCACATTGTGGGACCTTTATCCAGCCTCCCATGGTTGTAGCTCATGGATTGTGCACAGATATGATGCTCAAACTTGCAGGCCAGTATCACAAAGTCTCTCTTCCATGGGAGGTTCTCTCTCAAGAGCAAGCATTAAGCACTAAGGCATTAGCTATGTGTTGGAGGCTGACCTGTTCCTGCAGCATCTATAAATATGTACAGCTAGCATGGGGTAAGGCCAGGATTTAGGTCCAAATCTGACTGATTCTAGAGCCGATATATCAGGTCAGGGACAACACCTGACGTGCATTTGCTCTTGGATGTTACCCTCTGGCATGACAGAATCTGCTCATTTGTCCCTTGGCCTGACAGCTCCTCGAACACTCCACTCTCAGGGACCTTCCTTGTGTTTCTCAGTTACTTATGTGGCACAGTTGTTCAGCCTGATATAATTTAATTTGTCACTTAAATTTGTTTTTAAAGTGAGGTATAGAAAAGCAATAGAGGAAGTCAATCAATCCCCAAATTCGGGTCTTTGAAAATATCAACAGGATTGATAAGTCTTAACCAGATTGCCCAAGATGGTGAGGAGGGGCATAGGTCATCAGTTAATGTCCACAAACAGGACTGACCAAGATGGGGGAAGGAAGGGCAGAGATCATCAAATTCATAACCGCAGACAGGGAACACTACTGCTGATCTCATAGAAGTGGAAAGGATTATGAGAGAATATTATGAATAAGTGCATGCTATCAAACTAGACAGTTCAGAGGAACTAGACAAATTGTTATAAAAACACAAATTCCAAACTGACTCAAGAAGAAACTAAATTTCTTAGTATCCTCAAACAACAAAGAAACAGAACAATCGCAAATAACAGCAAGTCAGTCATTTAAAATATTTTCAGAAAATAAAGTCCTGACCAGTAGAGTTTCTCTGGGGAATTTTATCAATCATTTTTAAAAGCTAATATTTATTAAGTATTTTACTAAATTTTAAGCAAAAATACTAATATTTTGCAAATTATTCCTCCCTCCCCAAATAGTGAACACTTCCCAATGTGGTCTATAAGATCAATAGTTCACTGATATTAAGCCATATAAAGCTATCTAAAGAGAGCTAGGCTCTGTGACTACAGTATTTGGGAGGCACCAACCCCCTGGGCTTCACACGGAGTTGAGGCCGGTCTGGGCTCTGTAGTGAGAGAGCTCATCTCACATAACAAACAAAGAAAGATAACAACAACACAGCCCAGAAGCTCCCTGCTCCCTGACAATTGCACAAACAAACATCTACAGCTACATACTGGCAAACTAAACTCAGCCTAAGTAGGAGGCTGGTGACCGACCACGCACACAGCAAGTCCTAATCCCGAGAGCCTGCAAATGTTACCTTCTCCGGGAAAATAAAAGTCTGTGTCTTGTGGTGGTATTGTGTTCCCCAAAATATTGTGCACCCTAATAAATTTATCTGGGGTCAGAGACAGAACAGCCACTAGATACAAAGTCTAGAAAATGGTGGCACTCACACCTTTAATCCTAGCACTCCAGAGGTAGAGATCCCTCTGTATCTCTGTGAGTTCAAGGCCACATTGGAAACGGCCAAGCATGGTGACTCACACCTTTAATCCCAGGGAGTGATGGCAGAAAGCAGAAAGGTATATAAGGCATGAGGACCAGGAACTAGAAGCATTTGGCTGGTTAAGCATTTGGCTGGTTAAGCTTTCAGGCTTCTAGTAGTAGTTCAGCTGAGATTCATTGTGGATGAGGACTCAGAAGCTTCCAGTCTGAGGAAACAAGATCAGCTGAGAAGTTGGCCAGGTGAGATTAGCTGTGGCTTGTTCTGTCTCTCTGATCTTCCAGTATTCACCCCAATAACTGGCCTCAGGTTTGGTTTTATTAATAAGAACTGTTAAGATTCCTGCTACAGTGGCTATGTGATTGAATTAAAGACTGTCCACTGGGAACGTTTCCCTGAATGATCCAGGTGGGTTTTAAGCGTCCTCACTGTTACCTTAGAAGATTGAGCCAGAGGGAGATTTGGTGAGAGATGAGGAAAGGCCATGATAAGACAGAGCAGAGCGACACTTGAAAATGTGACCTTGACTAAGTGGTGGAGACAGCAGCCAAAGACTGCTGGCCATAGCCAGAAGCCAGCAGAAGCAAGGCATGCACTCTTCTCTAGCGTCCCGGTGTGGTCTCCTAATACTTTGACTATAATCCTGTGACACTGGTTTAGACTTTGACCTTTGAAATATGAACAGGATATGCTTGTTTATTTTTAAAGATTTATTTTGTAATTTTTAAGTGTGTGTTTGTGGGGAGGTTTCAGGGTGTGCGTATAAATGAGTGTTGATGCCCAAAGGCCAGAGAAGGGATTTCCTGGAGTTGGAGTTATAGGTGGTTGGTTTTAAGTTGTTGGGTATGGGTTTTCAGGACTGTACTCTCGGGTCCACTGCAAGAGCAATGTGCACTCTTAGTGCTCAGTCTTGCCTCCAGGTCCTAAATTTCTTATTTGAAACAACCAAATTTGTGGTAACCTGTTATGGCAACCACAGGATAGAATACAATCGATAACATGTTCTACAGGCTTTAAAAAAAAAAAAAAAAAGCATGGCCAAGCGTGCTCTGTCACAGGAATGCAAGGATGGTTGGATTTTTTTAAAAAATCAATGAATGTAGTGAAGAATGTTAATAGACTAAAGGGCAATGGGAAATATAGTCATCTCAACAGATGTAGAAAGTCTGATAAAATCTAGCAAACTGATTCACGGTTAAAAAGCTCCCAAACTTGGAGTTAAAGGGAATTCTCTCAAGGTGTTTAAAAGTATGTATGAAAACCCTGTGGCTGACAGCACACTTAATGGCATGCAGGTTTGACAGCAAGAATGGCTTCTCAACATCACACTCTTACCAGTGCTGGGAACTGTTGTCCTAGAGGCTCCAGCCAGTGTAACTGGATGACAAAAAACAGACAACAACACAACAACAACAAAACCAAACCAACCAAACAAACAAAAACAAAGAATAAAGTAGGAGCAAAGAAGAAAGAAAAGAAGTAAGTTTTTTGGATACAAAGCATGTTCTGATACCTCCTGCCATGCTCTGCAGCAGACAACACAGACACATGACAGCAAAGACCTTGCTCTGCCCTCCCAGCCTCTTTTCCCTGCCTTTGGGAGTGCTGTATGATCTAACAGACTCTCAGTATATATGGACCACATATGGGCGAGCTCGTTGCAGAAGGAGCATTTGACTTGGACCCCTATTATAACCATGTGCGTATCTGGTCTTCTTTGGCCCCATAGCTGGTTCAGGGTTATGTATACGGCACAGAGCCACAAAAGTGGGCTTTGTTCTATACTTTCATTTGAGCTGGCGGAAGAATATGAACCACTTCCTGTGAAGACTGGGTGTGAGAGCTGTTGCAAGTCCTCTGGTATAATTGAGAGACTTCGAGAAAAGAAACGAGATGGGAGAGTGGCACCAACACAGAAGAGAGCCAAGCGGTAGATGGAGTCCTGATAGGAAGAGCTGTCTAGTTTTGTACAGCCAGCCAGACCCAACGCCAGGCTCTTCCTGACTCTTCCCACATACAAACATCTATTGACTGCAGCCATGTGAGCTGGGTGTGAGTCCCCAGCAACGACAGGCACCTTCACTAACATTGGGATCCTGACGGCCTCCTCACATCCTTCATTTTGACCTTGATCTTACCCTCTCCTCCTAGAATATTAAGCCATGTTTCATCTGTGTGACTCTGTCTTGCATTCAGGCTGGACTCTCTCTGTCTTGTTTTCCAGGATATTCCTGGAATCTAGCACACAGTGTTTGCTGAGTGAGTAGAGACAACTGGACAAATAGATGGGCAAATTAGGATGAATGGCTACATGTGCTCAGAAATGAGCTGAGGCTGGGGATTGGCTTCACTGGCCTGCAGCTTCCAGAAAATGCCTTCTGTATGTTAAAAAAGGAAGAGGAAGAGGAGGAGGAGGAGGAGGAGGCAGCCATGCCCATCTTCTTTCTCCTCACACCTCTCTTCTTCACGATGCCTCAGGAATTACAGAAACTGTTGCTGGATCCTAAGCACAGTCGTCTCGTGTCTCTGTGAGAAGTAATTCATCTGCTCCTATAAGGGGGATCTGCTTCAATCAATAGCATGTACTTTTATCATCTTCTCAACTATCTCAGGCTCCAATTTTCTTCTATTTATATTTGTTCAAGTCCTTTACAGGGTGATGATTATTTTCTTTGATCACAGAAAGGGAAGTGTCCTGAGCCTACCTAGGCTGGCATTCACTCTACCATTTCTACCAGGGCACTGCCGGCCAAACAGCAGGTCTGCCTACAATTGCTGGCCAGCACAAATCTCTCTCCACTTTCTTTGGCTCATTTGAAATCTGCTATTGTCAGGAAACTTTAGGACCTTGTATGATCATGATGGGTTATGGCCCTTACAAATACACCTGTTTATTTTAGATGCTCTTTCCCACTGAGTTTATTAGAGAGATTCCCTTTTGTCACAACATGCTTCTCTGAGACTCTTCTCTCTCTCCTTTCTCTCCCTCCTCTCCCCCTCCCCCTTTCTCTTCCACATCTTCCCTCCTCCCGTCCACTCTCCTCTCCCCCCTCTCTTTTCTTACAGTTTTTCAAGTCACATAACTAGGCTTCCCCTTTAGGATCTTTTTTAGGCTTTTGTCTGTTTTTGTTCCTTTTGGTGTCTCTACACACTTAAGCTAGAATTCTCTTTCCTCCAACCAAAGATGCCCTCCTGGCTGTAGACAAAAGAGCCTTCTGTTGGAGTCCCTCACTGAGGCCAGCGAAGTCATTCTTCCCATCACTCCACAGACCCTACTGGGACGTCTGAGCCCTTGCTTAGCACCAGTGTGGCTCATTCCTCCCCCTGTGGTCATTGTCCCACCATCTCCCTTCTCTGAAGACCGCAGGACACTCAGCCTTCCTTCCCCTCAGACCCCATTTCCCATAAGCCCTTGTGTCATGTCAGTTCTAAGACCAAACACTTATGAGTTTACCTCTCCTCTTGGGTTTGGCAGTAATCAGTTTACAGTGTGTGTGTATTTGAGTCTGGGCTTGGGAATATTTTCCTTTTGTTATGGCTTCAGGGATTCCTACATAACCTAGCTGACCCATTTGATTTTATTTAAGAACATCTTAAATGTGTTATATAAACATGCAGAAGTAGAATTCTGCATATTATACAAGCTTCTCCCAGTGGGGAATATTCTTCAGGTCTCTTGATATCTTACTTTGAAACTGAAGCTAAGACATATGGTAATAAAGTTGATGTAGTCGTACACATCTGTAATCCCAACACTAGGGAAGCCGAGGCAGGGTATCCTGAATTTGAGGCAATCCTGAACTACACAGTGTATTCCAGGCTACACTGTTAGCTTCTGTCTGAGAAGAATGAAATAACAATGGAACTTTTCAATAGATAAATGAAGGTGCTATTGGGCTATCGCTATCCTAGAGCCCAGACATGCTGCAGGCTGTGTATATATAAACTATCTGGGCCACTCCACAGACTCTTCTCAGTATAGGAAACAAATATACCTGAAACTCATATTTACTGCAATGGAGTTCCAAAGCCTATGGGACAACTCAGCCCTACATCCCCTTTGTGCCTTGAATTCCATCCTGTCTATGGAAGGTAACAAATAAGGTTTACTCTGTTGAACAAAACTTTGGACTCCAGGTATTGTTCATAGGATAAATGTCTATGTCATTTAGCAAAGATTAAATGCCTCTAGCCAGCAATTTAAATACAAACACTTTAAACTATTTATTAAAATGCATACAAAAGCCTTCTACTCAACAATGCTTTGAATATGGCCTTTAAAGAGTGGGAAGCTCTTCCCTATAGTTAACCATTATTCAAGAAGCAGCCATGAACCTGTTCCCCCTGTGTTGATGTGAGTGCTAAGAAACAGAATGAGACATGTTGCTTTTCAGAGATTTGTTATTATTATTTTTTAATGAGTGTGTGTGTGTGTGTGTGTGTGTTCATGAGTATAAGTGCACACACAAGGCTAGCGACATCAGATCTCCCTGGAGCTGAAGTTGCAAATGAAATGGTTGTGAGTCACTCTATATGAGCACTGAGAGCCAAACTCAACTCAAATCCTCCACAAGAATAGTACATGTTCTTAATACTAAGTCATTTCCCTAGTCCCCAATTATTTTTAATCCCCCCCCCCTGCTTTTTTTTGAGACAAGGTCTCCCACTGGCTTGCAGATCATCAAATGGGTTAGACGGCTTGGCCAGTGAGCTCCAGGGATGATCCAGCTACCCCACCTCCATAGTGCTGGAACTTCAAGCATGGACCAAGACACCTGCCTTCCCTCCCCATGGGTTCTGCAGACTGAGAAGGTGATCCTCATGCTTGCATGGAAAGGTCTTTACAAATCAAGCCATATCCCAGCATGGAAGCAGCTTTGTGAAGAGCTACACAGCCATGACATCTGGGGTGGACAAACTCCAAACTTTGCTCCCATGAAGGCATCACCTTGGGGCATGTGGTAGACTGGACTGCAGTTCCCAAGACCCAGGAAGGCCCTCTAGTTGGGCAGGATGCTTTAGATGCCAGACACGCTTCCTCCCTGCCCATGGCCTGCCACAGGAGATTTTTCACCAATGACTACTGCTCCCTCAGTCCCCAGTATTTCAGCCGAGACTCAAACGACCTGTGTATATCACTTTGATAAGTTTGTAAAGCACTCTGGCATCTTTGGGCAGGAAGCTGTTAAAGAAAGATACCTTTGTTACGGTTTACAAAACCATTTCCACAATGTGTTGGTTCAGCCCTTTGAGTCAAGTTCAAAAGCAGAAGTGGATAAAACATTCTGGGAATCACTGCTGCAAATGGGCATTCTCCCTGTAATCGGAGGGCATGCTTCAGTCTGTTACATTAGACAACTCTAATGTTAAATCTGCACCCTAAGACTATCTTAATTGACCATAAAAAGGACAATTGAAAACACAGGATTTGATCTGCACCTACACAACACTGCTGCCATCACCACCAAATTAGGCCATTTCACACGGAGCATCCTGGCAGAATTCTGCTTAAGCTGTCTCAGGGTGACATTTCATCATCCCATTTCCAAAAAAGCAACAGGCTATTAAGTGAATTAGGATTCAGTGTAAGTTTCAACCATTACACAGTGTAAAAATTTAACATATACTCTGTTCACCATCCCTGAGAAGTGCCGAGCAGGAATATTTGTACACATTTTTTAGAAAATTTCAACCAGACCTGCTGATGCTCGCAGTGAAACCTCTTGACATCATCTCATTTAATGATATTATGAATAAGTAGCTAAACAAACTCCAGAGGGTCTGGCGGACGAGCTTCAGGGATGACTCTGGAGAGAAGACCATAGCTCCGCAGGCCTGAGACTCCCTGCTGCTCCTCCCCTCTCACAGGGTGCGGGAGGGAGTTTTATTCCCTGAACTAGGAACCAGGACTGCCTAGCACTGCAAAGCCTGCTTAGCACTGCTCAAGAGTCAACACATGATTTGCTCCCCTGCCCCCCGCCAATTTTTGGACCCTATATAATTACATTATATTGGTTTACAATTTCTTTAGCATTTTATTATTGCTCTAGGTACTGTGAAGTTTGCTGGTTGAGGGGGGTTGGTCATATAATGTTACTTGTCTATGTATTGTTTCACGGCTGACCGCTTGGTACTGACTAACAAATCTGAGAGCTCTTCTCAGGGGACGGCTATTGCTTTCACTCAGCATTCCTTAGTAGCCCGTAGTTCTTTGTCTAGGATTAAGAGTGAATGAGAGTTTCCTCTTCCATGTCAGCGTGTCTGTTGGTGTTGTCCTTGTTCAGGTCTTGTTTAGGCTGCCATGTTGACGAGACTTCTTGGATGTAGCTCCTCTCACATTTCTAGAAGATGAGTTCTCACAGAAAACCTCCTGCTTCTTGACTCTTACAAATTCCTGCTGCCTCTTTCACTATGATCTCCGAGGCTTAGGTGCAGGAATTAACAACTCCCTGGGGCTAGTGAGGGCAAGGATCTTAGTGGAGAACCTACAGCCACCCACCTTTTACTAAAAAGGTATAATTCCTAACTATACTCTAAACATTTATCCTCTACCCACTGGTAAGTATAGATCTCACCCCTCATCAAAGAGGAAGTCTCCTTGAGACATTCTCATATAGCCTCACAGCTGCAGCAGCTTTCTCTGGGGACCCCAAACCTCCTTTGGCTGAGCCAATGCGGCTTCTTAAGGACTAGATTCCTCTGGAGAAAAGAACATCAGCGAGGATCACAGTGAGGAGACTTGCAGGCCGGTAGGCTGAGGACAAAATGACCAATGCTGCAATTAATGGACTGACCACAGTGGACTAGCTGCTTCACCACGCTGAACTTTCAGCTCCTATTCTGTGTCCTCTGGAAAATGGAGGCAATAATACTCACAGTAAAGCTGAAGGCATCATTCTGTAGGCAGTCGGGGTTGCATACGGGGCACTGGGTTCCCACTTCAGGTTGAGCACTCTCACTGTTGGTAATGAGGGGGCCCTAGCAGGGAGCCTGCTGTGGTTCAGTTGTGCTGTATGGAAGCCAGCTCCAGAATACAATGGAATCTCAGTCCTAGCAGCAAGGAAGCAGTGGCTTCCTTTTTCACATCTCCTTATCCTGACGAGCCTACACCATCTTCCCAAGCTCTGCCTTTCTCCTCTGATGTCTGCTTTTCTAGATTTTGAACTAAAACCAACAGTGATGATGTCTGCCCATGCCATGGTTCCCTGACCCTAACTGGAGTGACTCTGAGCTTGGTCCTTAGTGGTTCCTGAAGGGTTAAGCTCCAACAGCCTTGTGCTTACCACCTCACCGATACCAGCTTGACTAGCAAGTTCATTATTTTCTTTCCCTCCACTGCTCTTTCATCTACCTACGCACCCCCACATAGCTCACCAATACCTGATGGTCTTTAGGCCACTGTCTCAGGATCTGACTGCAGCAGTGAGACTTTTCTTCATTCTCACAAATACACAATAGGCCAAACTACAAGGAAGAAAGATTGAGTTATGGCTCATGACTTCCATCCATGGCCATCTGACTCTTGTTCTGGGCCACAGGGTGCTGGTATTGCATCATGGTAGAAGGGTGTGGTCGACTAAATCCATTTATCTCATGGTGACCAGGAAGCACAGAGCATTAAAGGAAGGGCCAGTAAAAGATGTAGTCAGTTACCAAGAGCATACCCTGGTCTGTGTTGGGTTAACCAAGGTGGGAAGGTCCACCTTAAATGTGAGTGACACTATCCCATGGGTGGAAGTCCTGGACTGATTAGAAAGGGGAAAGTGAGCTGAGCACCAGTGTTCTCCTATCTACTTCCTGACTGTGGATGCAATATGACCAGCTGCCTTCTGTTCCTGTTACCATGGCTTTTCCACATGATGGACTACATCCTCAAACTGTGAGTCAAAATACCCCTTCCCTTGGGTGGTTTCTTTCTCTTTTTTTTTTTGTCAGAGCTGCAACAAGAGAAGTAACTAATCCATCCATCCAGGGGTCAACTTTCTTCTGAGAGTTTCCAGAATCCCCCAACGGTGAATTATGAATCACTATTGAATAAAAACATGAAATCATCAATGGATTGATTACAATTCATTTCTACTTAAGAATTAGTCTGTTTGGGAATTCCTGGAAGTCCCACATCATAACACTGCTGTATTTGTGGAGCAAGAGTTAATGTTTGAGGATTGACAACTCAAATTGAAACTACAACAGGGACCTGAGCTAAGGCAGCCCTTCTTTCTTATACACACCCAAGGGCTATCATTGTATCATGCTGCCCAGAAGCCTGTGACTTGATTTACCCACCCATGGCCTCTGCAGTACATTTACCTTCAGCCCTGACCCCCACAGCCAGCTTCATGTGTGACTTTTGATCCACATGAGCAGCCAGTCTGTGAACATCACTCACTACAGGCTCCAGCACCATGGCCTGTCTGACTACATTCTTTTATCCATTACAGCTCTGGGTTGGGCCAGAGAGTCATACAGCAACCCAGATCTGGGAAAGGGGGGATCTCAACCCCAAACTTGTAGCTGAAAGAACACAAGCACGTGTATGCACATCCACATCCAGGCCCACACTGGCTCTAGTTAGCTAGCTGGTCCTGGAGCCCATCTCCATGTGGAGCCCATCTCCATGTGGACCCCATCTCCATGGGGAGTTCTTCTCCACTGTGGGTGTGCCCTCTGCCCTTTAGAACAGCATGGTAAACTCAGACTTGGAAAACACTATTTAGACCCCATTCAACACTCTTTAAAATTCTGAGTTCTATTTCTAACTACTTTCTACAAATTTAAATTTTTTGATTAAAATCAACATTTACTCTGAGTGTCTTACTCCTCAGTGTGGATGATGAGATTGCCAATCTTATGTGTTTGGATTAGGACTAAATACAGACTTTGTAATGTTGAGACAACAAACATGAAAAGAGACAGCTTTTAGACAGCACTCTCTTTAAATGCAATAATAGAAAACGCAAATTACAGTTTTCTTCTTCCCAGGGGTCAGTGGAGTAAACTCAGCTAACAGTATTTTAATCAAATTATTTTATGTACATTGCTGTCTTTCTTATTAATCACTCATTTTCTTAAAGAAATATTTTGACCAAGAAGAGCATTTTATTCTATGGCAAAGAACCTCACTTGTTTAAGAAGTTGGCCTATCTATATTCATTCATA
>CABHPP010000084.1:0-12767 GCA_902168425.1 Peromyscus attwateri | reverse complement strand
GGCACCAGAAGCATTGAGAGCTGTTGGATCTTTGCTCCAGTTCAAGTCGTTCTGAAATCCTTTTCGTTATCCTGTTTCAGTGGGTTTTTTTGAAATCCCCCTCCTCTGTTTAGTCAACCTAATTTTCAAGTACCAGTTTATCTTATGACTTTGACAAACTTGTGTGACTTTGCTTTTTAGATAATAATTAGAACGATGCCCTTCAGAGACTACATTTGCCACCCTGTCTCTTAAGTACTACTCAAGTCTGGTTTTGATTCATCATTTAAAATTTTGTTTTAAATGTTTCTTTTGGAGGGGGCTGTTACCCTTTGGGGTTTCAGTTCTTCAGAAATAACTTTTAATAATGGAAATTAAAGAACACTGAACAGAAATGAAACTTCATATGTACTTCAAACAGCATAGTGTTTATTTTACAAAAGAGAAGGCACTCTTGAGAGCAATTCTGAATCATGCTGAAAAGGACACTGACAGAAATACTAATGTGTGTGTGTGTGTGTGTGTGTGTGTGTGTGTGTGTGTATTACTTTCAAAGTTTAAGGACAAACTTTACTGTTCTGGGAATGAGGAGAAGGAGGGGATATTACTGGGAACTTAGACAACTGTGGTGATATATCATCATTGTCAGCAAATTTGGTGAGTCAACTAAGATATCTTAGAGGGAAAATTAGTTAAAAGAAAATATTTTTTACCACTTTAAAAAGGGAAACATTTTTACAATGGAGGAAATTTGGTCTCTGTTTGATAACACGTTAGGCAGTCTGAAAATGGAACCATTAAATGAGAGAATAAGTAATGTTGATGGGAGTTACATAATTCATAATTATGAATATTATTTGTTTGGTCATTTTTGGTTTAGCATTAAAAAGTTTGGTTAATTTGAGTGCCAAGATAAAAGTTTTAGAAAAACTTGTTAAAACAAATCATAGAGATATTCAGACCCAGACAGAAGAATTTAAAGGTGAACATATCTCATTGTTGAATTACATGGTTACAGAGAAACAACCTGTTTTCAAACAACCAATATTTTAATCTATCCAGTAAGCTTACAGGAATGGCCAAATGCTCAAGGCTGTGTATGAGCTGACTGGACTCCAGTGGAAATGTTAGATATGAGGATACTTAAAGAAGTTATAGTCTCATATGGTACGCATTCTCCAGTTTAAATCAGATGTTAAACTTGTGGTCAACTTATAATAGAATTATCCCCCAGGAATGGAAAGATTTGGTTACAGCAATCCTAGAGGCCAGTCCACAGTTACAGCGGAGAACCTGGTGGAAAGAGGAGGCTAAAACTATGGAACAATGATGTAGGGCTAGAGATACGAAAATTTCCCAAGATCAACTTCTTGGAGAAGGCAATTATGCTGATATACAAAGACAATCTTTATGTGATAACCACACCATAATTCTATGCCACATTGCAGCCGTGAATGTGTGGGACAGAATTGAAAAAGCAAGGAAGAAAATTGAGTCATTTACAAAAGTTATACAGGGCCCAAAGAACTTTCACAGATTTCTTATGAAGGCTATCTTCAGCAGTAAATAGAATGATACCAAATTCAGAAGCTATACAGATAATAATTGAATCTCTGGCTTTGGAAAATGCCAATGCAGCATGTAAAAGGGTAATTAGGCCATTAAAGGAAAGACCAGCAACCTTGGAAGAATGGATCAGAGATACAATTAATATTGAATCTCATGACCATGGATACTTGGATAGGAGAGGAGATTTCCAGAGGTCTGAAGAAAAAAAATGTCCGATGCTTTAATTGTGGTAAACAAGGTCACCTAAAAAGGGACTGTAAATAGGGCATTCCTAGAAACAATGTTTCTTCAAGGAACAATGGCAACAGAACGCCCCTCCCTTCTGGATTATGCAGAAGGTGTGGTAAAGGCCAACACTGGACTAATGAATGTAGATCAACAAGGGACAGACAAGGTAATCCTTTGCCTTTGCAGTCAGGAAACTCCCTGAGGGGCCTCTCACAGGCCCCCATGGCAAATTCAGTTCAGTCGTTTCCTGCCATCATAGAAAAAAACCCTTCTCAGAGCAACTACATAACCAAATGCCTGTTATAAAAAACCATACTGCTCAGGATGATAGAACAGCTATAGAAGAGAGAACAAAAAATTCAAGAGAAACCATAAAGTGATTTTTTTGGCAAACATCTATAAATGAACAAAGACCAAAATTAAAAGTACCAATAAACGACATTCTCACTGAAGTTCTTGTCAACACAGGTGCAGAAGTAGCAATAATTGCACGAGAATCTTGGCATCCAAATTGGCCTCCTCAGGAGGTAAATTTTTAGCTGTTAGGGATTGGAACATTATCTGAAGTGAAACAGAGCACAGATGGATAGGGCCAGAAGCACAGAGAGGAAAATTAAAGCCATATGTGGTTAGTATAGCCATGAATTTATGGGGCCATAATATATTACTACAATGGAATACCCAGATTAACATTCCTTAAACCTCAGAAACAAATCATAAACTAACATATGTTTCTGAGAAAAATATTAGAAGGTATTATTGTAAAGAACTGTCACCAGCCATCCAGATTGTACAAGAACAGGGCACAATAGCTGCTGATCTTTCAAAGACACCAACAGCTCTACCTTTAAAATGGTCAACAGACAAGCCTGTATGGGTTCAGCAATGGCCTTTAACAACAGACAAACTGCAGGCCTTGGAAGAGCTGGTAGAAGAGCAGTTAAATGCTCAGCATATTGATGAATCAACCAGCCCTTGGAATTCTCCTGTATTTGTTATGAAAAAGAAATCTGGTATGTGGAGAATGGTAACAGACCTAAGAGCAATTAACAAAGTAATTCAGCCAATGGGCTCTCTACAATCTGGAATTCCTTTGTCTACTCTGTTACCTAAAGGATGGCCTCTCATAGTTATTGATTTAAAGACTGTTTCTTCTCAATACCTTTATAAGAAAAAGACAGAGAACAACTTGCCTTCACAGTGCCCACTTACAATAATTCTCAGCTGGTTAAGAGATATCAATGGAGGGTTCTCCCTCAGGGAATGTTAAATGGCCCAACCCTATGCCAATATTTTGTATGACAGACACTGGAAGTAATATGTAAACAGTTTCCTAAATCTATAATTTATCATTATATGCACAATATTTTACTAGCTGATTCAAATGCAGACACCTTAGAAAGAATGTTTAAAGCAGAAAATTTTGCCTTGTTGGGGACTACAAATTGCTCCTGAAAAGACAAAGAGGAGATTTTATTAATTCTTTATGATATAAAATAGGTCTACAAAAATTAGACCCCAAAAGGTGCAAATTAGAAGAGATCGATTACAAACATTTGCTAGAAGTTATGGCCATCATGGATGTACCTGTACAAATTAAAACTGACAATGCTCCAGCATATGTCTCTGGTAAAATGAAACAGTTTTTTTGCTTATTACAATACAAAGCATATTACAGGTATACAGCATAATCCTACAGGCCGAGCAGACATAGAAAGATCAACTCGAACTCTAAAGGATATGCTAAATAAACAGAAAGGGGTAACAAAACCCCTCAGAAATAGATTACATAATGCTCTGTTAACTTTGAATTTCCTCAGTGCTAATGAGAAAGGAACAACAGCTGTGTAGAGACGTTGTGTAACAGAAAATACTACAGAATTAAATCAGCCTATATACTTTAAGGATGTGCTGACCTCAGAATGGAAACCATGATATGTATTACATTAGGGATGAGGTTTTACTTTTGTTCTACAGCAGAACAAAAGCTATGGATACCATCAAAGTTAATAAAGGTTCAATTTGAATAAGAGACCTCTTAATTAGAACATGTGACAGTTCATCAACCAGTTTAAACTATTCATTCAGTTTAAACTAACTTATACCACTAAAAAAATGCTTTTCACTTAATCAGATATATCTTACCAAAAGGGAACTTCCCCAAAGTTAGGCTTGGGGAAGGGTTTTTGTTTTTGTCTTTCAGGAAGATGAAGGCATCCAGCTAAGGAATCTGAAGAACACTGGACAAATGAGACATCTGAAGAAAAAGGACAAATTATCCAGAAAGAAAATGTCTCAAGAAAAAGAGTAAATTGGCCTATTGGTATGTCACATATAAAATTTCATAAGTCTTCCTAAATGTTTGTTTCTACTGTTCTCTACAGACATTTAACACAAATGATATTTATGTAGTTCTAGTTCAATTAAAAATTAAAGCTGGCTTTGGAGTTGGAGAATGGCTTTCTCTTTCTCTAAACCCAAGCATGCTTGCTAAAAGAAAATGAGCTGGGTGGTGGTGTCGCACGCCTTTAATCCCAGCACTCAGGAGGCTGAGCCAGGTGGATCTCTGTGAGTTTGAGGCCAGCTTGGTCTACAAAGTGAGATCCAGGACAGGCACCAAAACTACACAGAGAAAACCTGCCTTGAAAAAATAAAAAAAAGATTTAAAAAAAAGAAAATGAAAAATCTCTGTCTCATGTCAGAAGAGCCATCTGATATGGGACAGAAGAAAAACCAAAATTAAGCGACTGTTCTATTACTACTAATCTCATAATTCTTTGGTTCTATTTTGATTCTTTAAAACTTTTTTCAAGGTATGAATTTTATATCAAAATTTATAAGATTTACATGTATATATTTTTAAACTTTTGTCATAATATTAATGGTCATATAGAGTACTAACTTATTCCAGAAAAAAAGCTTCATCTAGCTGCTTCTATATGTTTTTGTGTTTGAGTCTCTATCAGTTTTCTGCAGGGAATCATGACCATGCCTAACAACAAATTTGAAGTCTCCAAAAAGATGATGGGGCTCCACAGGACGACGATAAACACCACCCAAAGATTGGCTTTGTACTACAAACTGCTCAGGACAATTTTGAGATGGCTAACTGAGATGATCCAGCTTCACAGACTACTCGAGCAAGGACTTGAGATAAGCCCTGCACTTTTGCATTATGTAGAGATTGGACAACAAATGATACAGCTACCTCTCCCAGGACTTGACAATTAACCCAAAACACTTTTGTTTTCAGGATCCCCTAAAGATGCTTTTGCCCCCAGACAGCAGGAAGTAATTTTAAGAACATGACATCCACATTCCCAAGAGGTAGGGTGGGTGGGTTTTGGTCTTTCAATGGGTTTTAGATAATAGTCATTGTTTAGGATGGTTGGTTACAAGTTGTTAATTATTAATGGTCAGGAAAACCATTAAACAAAGGAAATTATATTCAGGGTTCTTGTTTGAAAAAAAAAGAGGATATAGATAAGAGATAGATTATTGAATCTTACTCTGAAAAAAGATATAGAAATGATAAAATAAAGGGTAGATTTTTTGAATCTAATCTGAAAAGAAAAAAGAGAGAATATGGATATGAAAAGATAAAATGGTAGATTATTGAATTTACTTTTAAAAGGCAACTACTAGTTTTAAATATTTTACATTGGATTGTACTTTTGTATATTGTATACAAATTTTGTATGTTGATACAAATTTGAGATTGACTTTATTAGAAAATACTGTACATGTATTTCTAATCTTGTTCAAGGTATTGTACCTATACAGTTCATTTAACAATATAGTGCAATTTGCTAGTCCTTGAAAGTTATTATTACCAACTAATTAGGATATAAAGAAATGTAAGTTAGTAATTAGTCATTATAATCAAACTTGTAGTCATATTAGGTATGTTTCCAAGATCAAGCAGAGATATATTTTATATAGACAGGTCATCTTCAAACACTTCAGAGATCTCCAGACTATGGCATTTAAGATGTTTTAATAACATAGATTCTTTTTTTTTATGACTATGAGACATGTCCACTCCTGGCAGCACCAATCTACTTCAGAGAAGATGATGGGCATTGAAGAAACTCCATATGAAGTTTACTTTCATTGTGGCAAAAGGTAGCCACTGGGCAAGAAAGTGCCCTCAAATTGACTGCTGACAGTATGCTGTCCAAAATGGACAAGCAGGACACAAAAGAAAGGACTGACAAACCTTGCCAAGACAAGGTAGGAAGGCTCTTTAGAAAATTCTGCTTCACAGATAAGTCTGTCAGATATGCTAAGCCTGTAGGTTGAAGAATGGAGGCCCCAAGGTTGCAGAGAAACCTTGAGTGACTGTCCAGGCAGCTTGCTGTTTCTGTCATAAATCACATTTTTTTGGGAAGTCGCTTGTTTACACTTCCTGTTTTACTAGGTAATATTATTTCCTTCTTGGGTCTCTGAGGGAGTTGAAGATTAGATAGTTATAGTTTTCCTTGGTAACAGTTTCAGAAAAGAAGCTCACTAAACAGGTGTAAAGTGTATAAGTTTAAAAGACATCAAAAGATAGTTTTGGGTTGGTAATACAAGTTAGGATAGAAAGTGAATTAAGTACATTTTGGACTCACCAGAATAGGATAATGGAATATTTTTGCTGAATTTGTCAAATGCAAGTGGACTAGACATTGTTGATGTATTTATTACCTGTATATATTGTATATAGTTATTGTACTTATTTATATAGTTTTTCTGATATTAGTTATACCTTTTTTTTTAGACAAAAAAGGAGAAATGTGGTGATATTTTATTTGTGCACCCCAATAAAACTTATCTGAAGATCAGAGGGAAAAGCCAGCCACTATAGTAAACACAGAGGTCATGCAATGGTAGCATATACCTTTAATCCTAGCATTTGGGAGGCAGATATCTATCCGAATCTCTGTGAGTTCAAGGCCACACTGGGAACAGAACCAGGTGTGGTGGCACATGCCTTTAATCCCAGTATTAACCATGGAGGTCTGGAGGTCTGTACAGACAGACAGGAAGTGATGTAACTGGGTGGAGAGAGGAAGTAAGAGGGCAAGGACAGAAAGGCATATAGGCCTACAGGAAATAGGTCTCTCCCTTTTTGGCTGAGGATTTCTAGTGGTAAGAACATGGCTGGCTTCTTTCTGCTTCCCTGATCTCTCAGTTTTTACCCCAATATCTGGCTCCAGGTTTTTTGTTAATAAGACTGTTTAGCAATTCATCTTATAGGCAGTGGGCTAGGCTGCAGCACACTTTATGTGAATGAATACTGCAACTACCATGTGAAAAAGCAAGCAGCTAGACATACAGACTAATCTGATTGTGTCATTGTTTTTAGTGTCTGGATGACGCCTCATTGGACCTCCTGTGTTAATCTTCTACTCTGAGACCTGCAGTGAGCTTGGCCTTGTGCCCTTTGCTCTCAGGCTTGACTACCACAGTGAAGGAAGATAGACGTCTATAGATAAAAAAAGGCTGTTCTAGGTGACATTCCGTGTGAGGGAGGCTCCCATGAGTCTTCCCCACCCCAGGGGCCTATGAATTCACTTAGGATAAATTATTTCCAGTGGGAACTCAGATATCAGGAGTTAGCTCAGTGATCTACCCTGCTGACTGACTGGTGATGGATTTCTAAGAGGCAGTTTTGAAAGTTTTTGGTCCGGAGGATAAAACCCAATTTGAGATCAAACTACATTCAAGTTTTCTGCAGGCTGCAGTGGATGCTGTCTGGATGGGTGATGTCAAGGGTTACACTACTAGAGCATTTTGTTTCTTTTGGGATGAAATGGATTAATGTGAGCAGTTTAAACAAATCATAGACTGAAATAAAACCTTAATGCTGTTTAATATGTAAAAAATGTAAATCTACACAGAATTCTAAAATATTTAATTTCAAACACCAGACGAAGAGGAGCCAGGGGGTCCAGTTATCCAGTGATGGAGGGCTTTCCAGTAGAACCACATGATGTTTTATAGTGACATGATCTTTTTTCTTTGAGTCATGGGGACCTCTGTCCTTTTGGTTTACTACAGTTAGGCACATGTCTAATATTGAATTTCTAGTTAATTATGTTTTGATTTATAATATACTCATTTGCATATCAAACATGTTAGTTCCTTTCATCTCAACTGTAACTACTCTAGAAGTCTTTTATTATCACCCCCATTATTATTATTATTGTTTATTTTATAAGAATTCTCATTTGTATAAAAGCTTGTTAATATCTGTTGTTGTAGTCACAGTCTAATTTGTTTTCACTTAAACCTTTAGAGATCAGGTAGAAGGATGCAGCTGGGGCTGAGGGTGTGAAAGAGTTGGGGGACCTGTACAAAGCTGGGGTTCTGCTCTCTGGATACTGTAGCACTGTGGACATGGGCTTGCAGATGCATTCTTTGCCCTCAAATGAAATACACTGCTTTTCAAATTAGAATTACCTTTAATCTTGTTTTCTTCTTAGAGACACGAGGTAGTCCTTCTTCCTTGGGGCAAACATTTTCGTATTTTCCAAGCACATCACAAATTTTCACCTTTAAATCTTTTTTAATGAGTTCCTTAAGATGCACGTACTGCAATTCACTGTGTTCATGCTCCATTTCCTTCACTGTCCTGGTAGCAGGCTGCTCTGAATATAGGGACTTGCTGTCATATTTCTTCCTTAGTTCTTGTTCTGTAGATATTTGCTGAAGATGAGAAGGCAGAATGTTTTCAAAATGACTCTGTCCTTATATATTACAGTGTATGGACAAAGAAAAAGGAGCAACTAATTAATATTTATTAGTTAAATATCTTCATAAATGCTCTTCTATTTACACCATCACTAGCTATTGATAAGAAGTGAAACCAATTTATTCTCATCTAGAGTAGGAGAAAAACATGACCCAACATACTTAACTTAGTATTGATTACAGTGTTGATTACAATAACCACACTTTACTTGTTAAATCTTCCAACAAATGATTACATGACTTTTAACATCACAACAGATGACTTTTGTAAGAGATATTACCGTGAACTACCTAAAAAGGTTAAGCCCCAACAGTACATTTGAGGCCTTTTTCTGTTTTTCAGTAAATAGCTAGTAGGCAAGCCTAAGTTACCAAGAACCAAAATCACTGAACACCATCAAAATGAAAAACAAACTGCTAAATTTTACTTTACATTATATACTGTGTAGTTTATAGTTATATGGTATAATGTATATTGTACATTAACAAATCATAGGGAAGAGAAACAAATACAGCCATCTTGCTGAAGGGACATCAGCTGGCAGGCACAACAAAGTTTAAATTGTGCTTCAGATCATACCCTGTGAGAGTACCCTGCATACATGCAGACTACCTGCACTGAGTCACGTTTAACATGGTCCATATGAGACAATGAACAAGGTGTTCGATGATCTTTACCCGTTTTCCTCAGTACATTAAAATAAATAAAATGCTATTACATGAATCCTAACATCATTAAATGAAGCTGTTCTCTGCAGAAAGAGACACATGTGAAAGACAGAACTTGGTGACTGGTTGGGACTTTGAAGGAGGGCTGGAGTCCAGGTCTCCTCTACTTCAGTGTTTCAATACGATTCACCAGCTGCTATTTACTAGAATGGAGACAACAGCAGACAGAGCAATGGTCAGCCAAGACCCAGGGAATGGAGAACGATATTTTCAGTTTGTAATATGAAATTTAGGCACACAGAGGCCTTGGGAGACAGAACTGCATGGGCAGCCAAGGAGGACGTGGCCTGTGAAAAAGCTTATGGATTCAAGAAGATAAACATCCATAAATATAATTTAGACTTAAACATGCAAGCTTATACAGAATTCTGAAATACTTAAATAAGAGTATCAAAGGCAGAAAAGCCAGGGGATCCAGTTGTCCAGTGATATAGGGCTTTCCATTAGAATCACATGCTGTTTTTAAAGTCCCATGATTCTTATCTTTGAATTATTGAGACCATGGCCCTTTGATGTACTAGACTTAGGCACATGTCTAAGATTGAATTTCCAGGTCATTACATTTGGCTTATGATGTTATTTGCAGAGAAAGCATATTAGTTCTTTTCATTCAACTGAAAACCCCGTGAGGTCTTTATCATTTTTCTATATTATTATTATATAAGTAGTCTCTTCATTTATTTTAAAGTCATATTTGTTATATTTGTTGTAATCTGAATTTTTCACATAAGCTCAAGATGGGTGGGAAGTGTCCTGGGACTGGAGAAGTGTAGGGCATGTGCAAGGCTGAGCTCCTGCTGTCGAGATGCGCTCTACAGCCCCAAACAAGGGCTCACAGAGGCCTCCCACACACACACACACTAAGTACATTGCTTTTAAAATTAGAAGGAATTACCCTTAGTTGTTTTCTTCCTTTAAGGATATGAGGTAGTTCTTTCTTCATACATGTATCACATTTATATTTTTCAAGTATTTCACAAAGTGCTTCTTTTAAATCTTCTTTGATGAGTTCCTTTAGAGGCATACAGAGGGAATCACTCTGCCCATCAATGACTTCCTCTTTAGTTTGCACCAAGGGCTTTTCTGAATGTGAAGGGGCACTGTCATGGTGACCTTTATGTTCTTTCTTTTCTCTTTGTTTCAGAGATGTTCTCTGCAGGAGGAGAGATAGAAGGTTCATTTGCTTGGTTTCCTAGAAGTTTTTTTAAAATTTTTTTTTATTTTTAGGTGCTTGTTTTCAAAATTACTTTATCTTCACAAGTCATAAGTTATAGACCCTGAGAAAGTAAAAAAATGCTTAACACTTAACAGTTAAACTTCTTCATATATGTTTAGTCTGTCTCAAATCACTAGGCTCTCATTAAGAACTGAAAACAAATTACGTTTTCCTAGAATTAACTAAAAATCATGAACCTGTGATTTTTGTGTCAATGTTGTTTGGGATAAACTAATGGTGTGTCACATATTCAAAACCATGAATTACATGAGATTTTTTTAAATTATTTTTATTTAGATGAGATTTAACATGTAAAAACAATTCTCACACCTAAAGATTTGACCTTGCCTACGTGTTTCCTCAGAGAACTTGTAATATTGCTCCCTAGGAGTGTTTATTAAACAATGATTCTCTTCCTCAAATTAATGATTATTATATCTCAAACTGATGACTATCTTAACTACACATATAAATGGAAGAAAATGATTTTTAAAGTATCATATAGGATTTTTACTTCATTTAAATAACTAGCTTAAATATTTTTTAAATTTTAGCATGTTTACAGGATTTTTTTTCTCTCTCTCTTTTTTGTTTTTTATTTTTGACCTGCAGCCACTCAGATCCAAATAAACACACAGACGCTTATATTATTTTAACTATTTGGCCTAATGGCTCAGGCTTCTTGCTATCTAGTTTATATATATATTTGGTTTTTTGAGACAGGGTTTCTCTGTGTAGCTTTGCGCCTTTCCTGGAACTCACTCTGTAGCCCAGACTGGGCTTGAACTCACAGAGCTCCACCTGGCTCTGCTTCCTGAGTGCTGGGATTAAAGGCGTGCACCACCAATTCCCAGCTAAGGATTTTTTCTCATAAATAACCTCTCAAAGGGGAAGATCATACATGAAAAATCATGTATGTATTAGATTGACTTGAGATCACAGACAGTAGGAGAAGAGCTATTTAGTGTGTCAAATAGCTAGAGACCCACGATTATATGGATTTGGCTGCTTCTAAGAAAGAGGAGAAGCAGTTGATAATAAAGCTTTGGGGACAACAATTAATTAATAAAGCCATATACACCTGTTACACAGGGAGACATAACTAAATTAACTAACAATAGAAATAGAAATTGTAAGAAAGATCAAATGTGTTCTGCAAAAATAGTTCAGTATCGGTACAAAGCATTTTTAAAAGGCCAGGGAGGAGAGACAAAAATGTAGAACTCTCTGTCCAAAGGGCAGCAAGCAGCAGGCACAGCCAACAGGATTCACTTCAATTTACATGCTGTGACCATGCCATGCATGTACATGGACTATCCACACTACATCTCGTTCTAATGCAGCCTACTGTCCTCTTGCTACAGTGAAATAAGTAATAGAGTGAAATTCTAATTTCAAAGGTTCCATTCTGGAAGGTGAGGTTCTCTTTCTAAGCATTGGGGTTGATTCAGGAACCTGTTCTGTCTGTCAGCAGAGAAAGGTTAAAATCACAGACCTTAGTTACCAGTTGGTACTTTGAGGGATGACTGGAGCCCAGAACTTCCCAACTTCAGTGTTTCTGTGCTATTGAATGGATTGGAGAAAACAACAATGGACAGAGCAGAATGACAGCAGGAAAGTTTCAGAGAATGGTAAGAAGTGATGTTGCCTGAAATTAAGACACCCAAGGGTTAACACACAGCGCTTTATCAATTCATTAGAAGAGGAGGCAGCCTAACTTGGGAAAAGCAAATGACTTAAGAAGATAAACTTTCCGGGTGGTGGTGGCACACACCTTTAATCCCAGCACTTGGAAGGCAGCACTTGGATCTCTGTGAGTTCGAGGCCAGCCTAGGCTACAGAGTGAGTTCCAGGAAAGGCTCAAAGCTACACAGAGAAACCCTGTCTGGAAAAACCAAATTAAAAAAAAGAAGATAAACATTTGTAAAGTATAATAAACCTATAATTACATATGCAAATATGCACAGAAGTCTGAAACAAGAGAGAAAAATAGCTTAGAATGCTGTGGGATGGTCTGTATGTCCAATGTGTTGCTCTGATTGGTCAATAAATAAAACACTGATTGGCCAATAGCCAGGCAGGAAGTATAGGCGGGACTAACAGAGAGGAGAGTTGATAGAACAGGAAGGCAGAGGGAGACACTGCCATCCGCCACCATGACAAGCAGCATGTGAAGATGCTGGTAAGCCACGAGCCACGTGGCAAGGTATAGATTTATAGAAATGGATTAATTTAAGATGTAAGAACTAGATAGCTAGAAGCCTGAGCCATTAGGCCAAACAGTTTAAATAATATAAGCGTCTGTGTG
>CABHPP010000083.1:0-13969 GCA_902168425.1 Peromyscus attwateri | reverse complement strand
AAGTTGATTGATATGAATGCCATGATACAGGCCTTAGAAAAAGTTACTAGAGAAAATCTTGCCATTTTGACTGATAAGTTACAAGCCTTAGGAAAACATACAAGCACAGATAATACAAATATTAAGACAAAGACAGAGGAATTTTAAGGAGAACCAACCTCACCATTACATTATAAAATAAGATAGGAACAGCCCAAGGTTATCAAACAACTAACCTTAATTTATCCAGTCTCCTTATGGGAACAACTGCCAAATGACAGGTATCCCCAAGGCTGTGTAGGAGCTGACTGGAAAGGTTAGATTTGAGGAAATTTAAGGAAACAATAGTCTCATATGGCATGCACTCATCTTTTGTAAAGCAGATGTTATAAAATTTCCCAAGACCAACTTCTTGGAGAGGGTAATTATGCTGATGTACAAAGACAGTCTCTAGATTATGACCACACCCTGGCCTTATGCTGTGTAGCAGCTTTGAATGTGTGGGACAGAATTAAAGAAATCAGAAAAAGAACTGGATCATTAACTAAAGTTATACAGGGCCCAAAAGACACCTTCACTGATTTTTTTTTTTACAAAGATTGACTTCAGCTGTAAATATAATGACACCAAATTCAGAAGCTATACAAATAATAATAGAATCTCTGACTTTTGAAAACACCAATTTGCAATGCAAAAGGATAATTCAGCCTTTAAAGGTAAGATCAGCACCCATAAAGGAATAGATCTGAGATAGAGTCAATATTGAATCTTATAACCATTATGATGCTTGGATAGGAGAGGTGACTTCCAGAGGCTTGAAGAAAAATCAAAATATCAGGTGTTTTAATTGTGGCAAACAAGGTCACCTAAAAAGGGATTGTAGACAGAGCATTCTTAGAAACAATGTTTTTTCTAGGCATAATCTAAACAGAAAGCTCCTGTCTTTTGGACTAGGCAGAAAGTGCAGCAAAGGCCAACATCAGACATAGGAATACAGATCAACAGGGGATGGACAGGGTGACCCTTTGCCATTTGGAAATGCCTGGGAGGACTCTTTTTTTTTTCAGTTTTTTTTTCTTTTGATACAGGTGACTTTTTTTCATTTTTCTTTATTAAGAAATTTTCTACTCACACTACATGCCACCTAAAAATCCCACCTCCTCCCTCCTCCCACCCACCAGCCCTCTCTCCCAAGCCACCCCACATCCCCACATCCCCCAAATCAAGGTCTCCCATGAGGAGTCAGCAGAGCCCGGCACACTGAGCATAGGCAGGTCCAAGTCCCTTACCACTGCACCAGGGCTGTGCAAGGCATCACACCACAGGCAGTGGATTCCAGAAGCCTGCCCATGCACCAGGGACAGATCCCGATCCCCATGCCTGGGTGCTGCCCAAACAGTTTGAGCCAAACAACCATCTTCCATATCCAGAGGGCCTAGTCCAGTCCCATGGGGCCTCCACAGCCACTGGTCCACAGTTCATGAGCTTCCACTAGTATGGCAGGTCATCTCTGCATATCTTCCCATCATGATTTTGACGTCCCCTGCCTGCAGAATCTCTCTTCTCTCTTATCGATTCACAGAGCTCAGCCTGGTGCCTGGCCATGGATCTCTGCATCTGCCTCCATCAGTCACTGGACAAAGGCTCTATCATGACAGGTTATTCACTAGACTGGTCACCAGAGTAGACCAGTCCAGGCTCCCTCTGGACCACAGCCAGCAGTCCAAGGTAGGGTCATCCTTGTGGATTCCTGAGAGCCTCCCTAGCACCCTACCTCTTCCTATTACCGTGATGTCCTCATCTATCATGGTATCTTCCTCCCTGACCTCTCACTCTGTCCCTGTTCCAGCTTGACCCTCCCATTTCCCTATGTTCTCATCCCCCACTCCTCACCCTCTGCCACCCCCCCCACATCCAGTCCACGCATGTAGATCTCATCCACTTCTCCTTCGCAGGGTCATCCATGTGTCTCTCCTAGGGTCTTTCCCTGTTAGCTAGCCTCTCTGGAGCTGTGGGTTGCAGTCTGGCCATCCCTTCTCTCACATCTAGCATCCACTTATGAGTGAGTACATACTATGTTTGTCCTTCTGAGTCTGGGTTACCTCACTCAGGATGATATTTTCTTGTTCCATTCATTTGCCTGCAAATTTTATGATATCATTATTTTTTACTGCTGAATAGTACTCCATTGTGTGTATGTGCCACATGTTCTTTATCCATCCTTCAGTTGAGGGGCATCTAGGTTTTTCCAGGCACTTGCTATTATGAATAATGCTGCTATGAACATAGTTGAGCATGTGTCCTTGTAGTAAGATTGAGCATTCTTTAGGTATATGTCCAAGAGCGGTATAGCTGGGTCTTAAGGAAGACTTATTCTCAATTTTCTGGGAAACCTCCATACTGATTTCCAGAGTGGCTATACAAGTTTGCAATCCCAATCCCACCAACAGTGGAGGAGTGTTCCCCTTGCTCCACATCCTCTCCAACATAAGCTGTCTTCAGTGTTTTTTATCTTAGCCATTCTGACAGGTGTAAGATGGTATCTCAGAGTTGTTTTGATTTGCATTTCCCTGATGACTAAAGATGTTGAGCAATTCCTTAAATGTCTTTCAGACATTTGAGAATCTTCTGTTGAGAGTTCTCTGTTAAGCTCTGTAGCCCATGTTTTAGTTGGATTGTTCAGTATTTTGAAGTCTAGCTTTTTGAGTTCTTTATATATTTTGCAGTCAGATGTGGGGTTGGTGAAGAACTTTTTCCATTCTGTAGGCTGTCATTTTGTCTTGTTGACCATGTCCTTTGCTCTACAAAAGCTTCTCAGTTTCAGGAGGTTCCTCTCAGTGTCTGTGCTACTGGTGTTATATTTAGGAAGTGGTCTCCTGTGCCAATGTGTTCCAGACTACTTCCTACTTTCTCTTCTGTCAAGTTCATTGTAACTGGATTTATGTTGAGGTCTTTGATCCACTTGGACTTGTTTTGTGTTGGTGACAGATATGAATCTATTTGCAATCTTCTGCATGTTAACATCCAGTTATGCCAGCACCATTAGTTGAAGATGCTTTCTTTTTTTCCATTGTACAGTTTTGGCTTCTTTGTCGAAAATCAAATGTTCATAGGTGTGTGGTTTAATGTCAGGGTCTTCAATTCCATTCCATTGGTCCACGTGTTGGAAACACAAAAAGAACTCCTTCGAGATGCTCCAATGACCTCAGAGGAAAGCCTGCAAATACTAAAGAAAAGAAAAAAGCTAGAATGAGCAAACTCATGGGCAACTCTAAATGTTCTGGGCACAACATTTTAAACTCTTCTAGTATTTAAAATACACGTCCAACGAAAATACATGTTATACTTATTATTTTTCTTATCTCTGTGAATAAATACCTAATAAGAAACAGCAAAAAAAAAAAAAGATGTTGTGTGTGAAGTAGCACTTACAGGATCGTTGTGGGCAACATCTGACAGACTTGGGATGCTTTCCTTGTTTGTATCATTTCCTGCAGATAAATTTTATGTGTGACGGGAGAATTGAAAATCTGTCTCCACTGGTGCCATTCTCAGAATTTAAAGATGGTGTATGAGAATAATGGGTTGATGCATGCATTGACCTACACAATTTAAAGGAAAAGTAGTCAAGGAATTGATGAGACATCAGCATTTGTTTTTTGGAATAGAAGGAAATAGAGAAGTATTCACATGGATTGTATAGAATACAGATTATTAATACTTTTCTAAAAATTAATGATAACTGTGAGATGACTTATTAATGTGGTGGAAAAATCTATTTCACTAATTCAAGCTGGTGCATGGTTGAGACTTAGATTTTCCTTCCTGCTTCTTCCTATTGCTTCCTGTGCCCTGTGCCCTTTAGCTAACATATGGGCCATTTCATCCTAACATGCATGGCCAAGGCCAGCTTCCTTACCTGTATCAGATGGCCCTCAAGGACACTTACCTTTCTCTGGCCATGGTTTCTTGGATGCCTTATTTCAGCTGGGCCTGGGTGGATCTGGTCACATCAAATGATGGCCAAGGTGTTCAATTCCTCTCAAACATGAGAGGAGAGATGAAAATAGAGTCAGTTTAGCCTTTGTGAACTTCACCCCAGAAAATAAGTTGTTATATACAGAAAGAATTAAAATTTATTATGACTGAGTTCTAAGTCAACAGTACCCATTCTTGTGAAAGATGCCAGATGTATGTAAATAACCTCAATAGTAAACATATATTAAATTGTTGTGCACTTGAGACTGAGTCATGTATTATCTGAAAATTTTCCCCAAAAATTGTGTTGTTCTTAAATATGACTAAGGTGACAAAATCTGGACCAGACTCTAGTGTAGTTTATAATAAAACCAGGGTGAGCAGAGTTTCATTCTTACCTCACCTTGATCCTTTTCCCTTCCTGCCGTGAAGCCTGCAGGGCAATCACTACACACCTCCATGTTTATTTTTACTTTTCATGAAAGACAAACCTTGATTTGTGCATACATGATGGAAGGCCATGATGGGGCTTGCTTCTCTTAAATCCAAAGGATCTACTTGTGAGTCAGATAATTTATTACTACTAAGAACACATTACTGTAGGAGTCAACTGAAAATTGGCACACATCTTAGGGAACTGTAGCTAGAGTTTTCCTGCCTGGTCCACAGTCAGGACAAATCTCTGTCACCAGCCAGTCCCACAGCTGCTCAGACCCAACCAAGTAAACACAGAGACTTGTATTGCTTACAAACTGTATGGCTGTGGCAGGCTTCCTGCTAACTGTTCTTATAGCTTAAATTAATCCATTTCTATAAATCTATACCTTGCCACGTGGCTCGTGGCTTACCGGCATCTTCACATGCTGCTTGTCATGGTGACGGCTGGCAGTGTCTCTCACTCAGCCTTCCACTTCCCAGAATTTTCCTCTCTCCTTGCCCGCCTACCTCCTGCCTGCCCACTGGCCAATCAGTGTTTTATTTATTGACCAATCAGAGCAAGTTGACATACAGACCATCCCACAGCAGGGAACTATGGTGTGAAATCTCTCATCAAACACATAAAGGTATAACACAGGGTATAAAGGGCCTTTTCATATGAATCAAGTGTCCAGAAAGAAGGTGATTTTGTTGACTTTCTGTAACTCTATCACATTTTTTTTAGAATGATTCAGTTCATGTATAGTTGGAAAAATATAAAGGAAGTACTCTGCAGATAGTTCCCCATTGAGGTTGTGGTTCACATGTGAACTCCATAGAAGGTTTTTAATAGGTTAGGGAGAGTCAAATTGCAATTAATGCATCTGTGACTGACATCCCAAGCAGGTATATTCTATTTTAGAGTCAGTAAATAAGTATAAAACATGTAGACATGAATTTACAAAAAGCAAATTTTTCAGTCTAAAATTGCATTCTTTAACACTGTTGAGATCATAAGATAGAATAAGCATTAATATGTCCATCTCAGAGCACTCTCAACAAATTCCATTTCCTGTATTTACATTATCCAGTCACTCAATGTATTTTAAAAATTATAAAATTTTATGTTGGTGAAGACATTTTTTCTTTGTACTGTCATCTGCACAGCAGATGTAAGAATAAAAGAGAAACTAGTCAAGCATTAATAACTACTATTAAACTTCTGAGTACAGTGAGATCATAACAGAACACTCTCAGACTGACAGAAAGTGACAGTGTCTAAAATAATAGCCTTGTTGTGTTTGCCTCTGAACTATGGCACTGGGAGAATTCTCAGCTACTGTGCTCATGTATGCATTGTGCAGAAACAGTGAAGATTCTTTAGCTATTAGTTTGAAATTGTTCCACTTAGGATAAAAATCCCTGGCACAAGGAAACTACATCTATGGTGACTGTCCTTTGTGGCAAGATGAAACGGTCAACTGATACAGACTAGGGATGAAGATATTTGCAGAGAATTCCCAGCTGTCAGTGCTGCAAAGCTCAAGAGAGGAGAGTGTGCTTTATCTCCTTGTCCCCTTCAGGTAAGATGCTTAGAAGATCCTCACTTTTATCTCTGGCCCCTTGCTCATGTGCAGTGTAAGAAACTCAGGATCAATCTCGATTGCCTCCCATGAAAGGAACTGTGGGAAAGATCCCTCCTTTGGTAGTCATGCACCCTGAGCTGTATCACTAGTGAGAGAAGAGCAGAGTAGCAGCACAGGATACAAGGCAGACAGTTCTGAAGGAGTACTGTATGGCATGAAACATGTTTTTTAATTTGTTTATCTGTATAAACTATTACTTTAGTCAAGCTTTCATAAATGCCAAAATATACTTTTTTTATTAAGTAAAATTTTTCATTCATTTTACACACCAATCAAAGATCCCTGTCTTCCCTACTCCTGCTCCCTAGCCTCCCCCTCCCAACCCACCACCCATTCCCACTCACAAGAAGGCAAGGCCTCCCATGGAGAGGAACATTCAGTAGAGGCAAGTCCAAGCCCTTCCTCCTGCCTCAAGGCTGCAAGAGGTGTCCCATCATAGGTAGTGGGTTCCACAAAGCCCTCTCATGCATCAGAGATGGATTCTGATCCTACCTCCAAGGAGCCTCCCAAGCAGATCAAGCTACACAACTGTCTCGCCATGCAGAGGGCCTAGTCCAGTCCCATGTAGGCTCCACAGCTATTGATTCAACTTTCATGGGTTCCCTCTAGTTTGGTTTGGTCATCCCTGCATGTTTCCACATCATAATCCTGATGCACTTGCTCCTAGGATCCCTCTGCTGTCTTTGACTGGACTCCTTGAGCTCTGTTAAGTAGTTGTGGATCTCTGCATCTGCTTCCATCAGTCATTGAACAAAAGTTCTGTGATGACAGTCAGGGTATTCACCAGTCTGACCTCTGGGGCAAGCCAGTTCAGTTCAGTCACCCTCTCCACTTTTGCTAGTAGCCCAGCCTGGGGTCATCCTTGGGGATTCCTGGGATCTTCCCTAGCACCAGGTTTCTCTCTATCCCCCTGGTGTCTCTCTCTATCATGGTATCTCTTTCATTGCATTCCCCCTCCCTCCCTGTACCAGCTCAACCAGCCCATTCTCTTATGCTCTCATCCCCTATCCTCTACCCTACATTGCCCACCCCTCATCCTCAGTATGCTCATGGAGGTCTCATCTATTTCCTTTTCTCAGGGTAGTCCATGCACCCCTCTTTGGGTCTTCCCTGTTAGTTGGCTTCTCCGGAGTTGTGGGTTGTTGCCTGATTACCCTTTGCTTTATATCTAGTATCCACTTATAAGTGGGTACATACCATGTTTGTCTTCTGAGTCTGGGTTACCTCACTCAGGATGGTATTTTCTAGTTCCATCCATTTGTCTGCAAATTTCATGATGTCATTGTTTTTTCTCTGCTGAGAAGTACTTCATTGTGGCTATTTGGACCTAGAGGTGAATGACTCTGTTCATACCCAGTGAGGCCAGCCCCTAGGACCCATCCCTGGGCCCCAGCAGGTCCCCAGGAATACCAGCCCAACTCGGCCCCAGTTGCCGGCCAGCAGGCAGGGCTTGTGCTGGAAGGCTACATGTTCACCAAGACCCCTTAGCAGACCCCACAATCTACATGCCCTGCCCCCCATACCCATCCACTCAAGACCCCAGTCATTTCCTGAGGCCTTGAAACCAACCCTCAGCTCTCATCTGGCTTAGAGACCCCAGCCACTTCCTGAGACTTGGAAACCAACCCCCAGCTCTATTTGGACCTAGAGAGAAAGACCTGAACATCACAAGGTAGAAGAAGCAGAAGAAAGTGACCTTAAGAATAGCATCATGAAGATGCTAAAGACCTTTCAAGAAAAAATGAAAAAGGAAATTGAGGAAAAGACAAACAAGAAATAGGAAGAAATCAATAAAGAAATTGAGAAAAAGACAAACAAAAAATTGGAAAAAAGCAATAAATCCCTTAAAGAAAACCATGAAAAAGCAATTAAACAGGTGAGGGAAACAGTTCAAGACATGAAAAGGGAAGTAGAAACAATGAAGAAGACACAAACAGAGGGAATGCTGGAAATAGAAAATCGGAGTAAACAAACAGGAAACACAGATACAAGCATAACCAACAGAATACAAGAGATGGATGAGAGGATTTCTGGTGTAGAAGATACAATAGAGGAAATGAATTCTCAGTCAAGAAAATATCAAAGCCAAAAAAAGTCATAACACAAAATGTCCAAGAAATCCGAGACACCATGCAAAGACCAAACCAAAGAATAATAGGGATAAGAGGAAGGAAAAGAATACCAACTAAAAGGCACAGAAAATATATTCAACAAGAACATAGGAGAAAACTTTCCCAACTTAAAGAAGGAAATGCCCATGAAGATACAAGAAGCCTATAGAACACCAAACAGACTAGACCCCCCCCACAAAAAAGTACCCTCGCTACATAATAATTAAACAACTAAACCTACAGAATAAAGAAAGAATATTAAGAGCAACAAAGGAAAAAGGCCAAGTGACTTATAAAGGCAAACCCATCAGAATAAAACCTTTCTCAATGGAGACTTTGAAAGCCAGAAGGACCTGGACAGATGTAATGCGGACACTAAGAGACCATGGATGCCAGCCTAGATTAATATACCCAGCAAAACTTTCAGTCATCATAGATGGAGTGAACAAGACATTCCAAGACAAAGCATGATTTAAACAATACTTATCCACAAACCCAGCACTACAGAAAGCACTAGAAAGAAAATTCCAACCTAAGACAGTCAGATAAACCCACAAAAACACAGGAAATAGATAACCCCACAGCAGTAAACCCCAAAGAAGAGAAGAACACACACACTTCCACCAAAAGATAACAGGAACTAACAATCACTGGTCATTAATATCCCTCAATATCAAGGGACTTAATTCACCTATAAAAAGACACAGGCTAACAGAATGGATACAAAAGCAAGACCCATCTTTCTGCTGCACACAAGAAACACACCTCAAATTCAAAGATAGACACTACCTCAGAATAAAAGGCTGGGAAAAGACTTTTCAATCAAATGGTCTTAAGAAGCAAGCTGGTGTAGCCATCCTAATATGCAGCAAAATAGACTTCAAACTAAAATCAATCAAAAGAGATCAAGAAGGGCATTACATACTCATCACAGGAAAGATCCACCAAGACGAAGTTTCAGTTCTGAGCATTTATGCCCCAAACACAAGGGCACCCACATATGTAAAAGAAACATTACTAAAGCTTAAATCACACATAAAACCCACACATTAATAGTGGGAGACTTCATCACCCCACTCTCAACACTGGACAGATCTGCCAAATTGAAACTTAACAGAGAAGGGACTTAACTGATGTGATGACTCAAATGGACTTAATTGATATCTACAGAACATTCCATCCTAACAAAAAAGAATATACCTTCTTCTCAGCACCCCATGAAACCTTCTCCAAAATCGACCACATACTTGGCCACAAAGCAAATCTCAACAGATACAAAAAATTGGAATAACCTCCTGTGTTCTATCAGACCACATTGGGTTAAAGTTAAATTTCAACAACAACAAAAACTACAGAAAGCCTAAAATCTCATGGAAACTTAATGCTCACTTGAATCACCAATGGGTCAAGGAAGAAATAAAGAAAGAAATTAAAGACTTCCTAGAGATCAATGAAAATGAGTATACCACATACCCAAACTTATGGGACACAATGAAATCAGTGCTAAGAGGAAAATACATAGCACTAAATGCCCACATAAAGAAGTAGGAGAAATCTCACACTAGTGACTTAACAGCACACCTGAAAGCTCTAGAACAAGAAGAAGCAAAGTTACCCTGGGAGGAATAGACACCAGGAAATAATCAAATTGAGAACTGAAATCAATAAAATAGAAACAAAGAGAACAATACAAAGAATCAATGAAACAAAGAGTTGGATCTTTGAGAAAATCAACAAGATAGACAAGCCCTTATCCAACTAACCAAAAGGCAGAGAGAGAGAGAGAGAGAGAGAGAGAGAGAGAGAGAGAGAGAATCCAAATCAGCAAAATCAGAAATGAAAAGGGAGACATAAAAACTAACATTGAGGAAATCCAGAGAATCATCAGGTCATACTTCAAAAACCTCTACTGCACAAAACTGGAAAAATCTAAAAGAAATGGACAATTTTCTGGATAGGTACCACATACTTAAGTTAAATCAAGACCAGATAAACTATCTAAATAGACCAATAACCCCTAAAGAAATAGAAACAGTCATTAAAAGTCTCCCAACCAAAAAAAAAGGCCAGGACCAGATGGTTTCAATGCAGAATTCTACCACATCTTCAAAGAAGAGCTATACCAATACTCTTTAAATTGTTCCACACATTGGAAACAGAAGGAACATTACCAAACTCCTTCTATGAGGCTACAATTACCCTGATTCCCAAGCCAAACAAAGATGCACCAAAGAAAGAGAACTACACATCAATCTCCCTCATGAACATTGATACAAAAATACTCAATAAAATATTGGCAAACAGACTCCAAGAACACATCAAAACAATTATCTACCATGATCAAGTAGGCTTCATCCCAGGGATGCAAGTGTGGTTCAACATAAGAAAGTCTGTCAATGTAATACACCATATAAACAAACTAAAAGAAAAAAACCACAAGAATCATCTCACTAGATGATGAAAAGGCCTTTGACAAAATCCAACACCCCTTCATGACAAAGATCTTGGAGAGATCAGGAATACAGGGAGCATACTTAAATACAATAAAGGCAATTTACAGCAAGCCAACAGCCAACATCAAATTAAATGGAGAGAAACTCAAAGAGATTCCACTAAAATCAGGAACAAGACAAAGCTGTCCACTCTCCCCATACTTATTCAATATAGTACTTGAAGATCTAGCCAGAGCAATAAGACAACATAAGGAGATCAAGGGGATACAAATTGGAAACTAAGAAGTCAAACTTTCACTATTTGCAGATGACATGACAGTATACATAAGTGACCCCAAAAATTTGACCAAGGAACTCATACAGCTTATAAACACCTTCAGCAATGTAGCAGGATACAAGATTAACTAAAAAAATCAGTAGTCCTCCTATATACAAATGAAAAAGGGGCTGAGAAAGAAATCAGAGAAACATCACCCTTTACAATAGCCACGAATGATATGAAATACCTTGGGGTAACTCTAACTAAGCAAGTGAAGGCCCTGTATGATAAGAACTTTAAGTCCCTGAAGAAAGAAATTGAAGAAGATATCAGAAAATGGAAAGAGCTCATGGATAGGCAGAATCAACATAGTAAAAATGGCAATCTTACCAAAAGCAATCTACAGATTCAGTGCAATCCCCATCAAAATCCCAACACAGTTGTTCACAGACTTGGAAAGAACAATACTTAACTTTATATGGAAAAACAAAAAAAAACTTAGGATATCCAAAAGAATCCTGTACAATAAAACAACCTCTGGAGGAATCACGATCCCTAACTTCAAGCTTTACTATAGAGCTACAGTCATAAAAACAGCTTGGTACTGGCATAAAAACTGACATGTGGATCAATGGAGCCAAACTGAAGACCCTGAAATTAATCCGCACACCTATGAACACCTGATTGTTGACAAAGAAGCCAAAACTGTGGAATGGAAAAAAGAAAGCATCTTCAACAAATGGTGCTGGAATAACTGGATGTCAACATGTAGAAGACTGCAAATAGATCCATATCTGTCACCATGCACAAAACTTAAGTCCAAGTGGATCAAAGACCTCAACATAAATCCAGTTACTCTGAAGCTGATAGAAGAGAAAGTAGGAAGAAGTCTTGAATGCATTGGCATAGGAGATCACTTCCTAAATATAACACCAGTAGCACAGACACTGAGAGCAACAATTAATAAGTGGGACCTTTTGAAACTGAGAAGCTTTTGTAGGGCAAAGGACATGTTCAACAAGATAAAACGACAGCCTACATAATGGCAAAAGATCTTCACTAACCCCACATCTGACAGAGGGCTGATATCCAGAACATATAAAGAACTCAAGAAATTAGACATCAAAATGCCTAACAGTCCAATTAAAAATGGGCTATAGAGCTAAACAGAGAATTCTCAACAGAGGAAGCTCAAGTGGCTGAAAGACATTTAAAGAAATGCTCAACATCCTTAGTTATCAGGGAAATGCAAATCAAAATGACTCTGAGATTCCATCTTATACCTGTCAGAATGGCTGGAATAAAAAACACTGAAGACAGCTTATGTAGGAGAGGATGTGTAGCAAGGGGAACACTCCTCCACTGTTGGTGGCAATGTAAACTTGTACAGCCACTCTGGAAATCAATATGGTGCTTTTTTAGAAAATTGAGAATCAACCTCCTTCAAGACCCAGCTATTCCACTCTTGGGCATATACCCAAAGAACGATCAATCATACCACAAGGACACATGCTCAACTATGTTCATAGCAGCATTATTTGTAATTGCCAGATCCTTGAAACAACCTAGATGCCCTTCTACTAAAGAATGGATAAATAAAATGTGGTACATATACACAATGGAGTACTACTCAGCAGAGAAAAACAATGACATCATGAGGTTTGCAGGCAAATGGATGGAACTAGAAAATATCATCCTGAGTGAGGTCACCCAGACTCAGAAAGACAAACATGGTATGTACTCACTCATAAGTGGATACTAGATGTAAAGCAAAGGATAACCAGACTGCAACTCACATCTCCATGGAGGCTACCTAGTAAAGAGGACCCTAAGAAAGACACAGGGATCGCCCAATGACAGAGATATGGAAGAGATCTACATGAGCAAACTGGGGCTTAAGGGGAGGTAATGGAGGGCAAGGGTCAGGGGAAAGAAAGCTTAGGGGAGCAGGGTGTCCCAGCTGGATCAGGAACAGAGTGGGAGAACAAGGAAAGAGATACCCTGATAAATGAAGATCCCATGGGAATAGGAAGAAGCAGAGTGCTAGAGAGGTCCCCAGAAATCCACAATGATAACTCTGCTGTAGACTACTGACAATGGACGAGAGAGTGCCTGAGCTGACCTACTCTGGTGATCAGATGGCTGAACACCCTAACTGTCATGAGAGAACTCTCATGCAGTGACTGATGGAAGCAGATGCAGAGATCCACGGCCAAACCCCAGGTGGAGCTCCAGGAGCCCAATTGGTGAGAGAGAGAGGAGTGATTATATGAGTAAGAGATATTGAGACCATGATTGGAAAAAGCACAGGGACAAATAGCCAAACTAGTAGAAACACATAAACTGTGAACCAATAGCTGAGGAGCCCCCATGGAACTGGATCAGGCCTTCTGGATAAGTGAGACAGTTGATTATCTTGAACTGTTTGGGAGGGCCCCAGGCAGTGGGGCCAGTACCTGTCCTTGGTGCATGAGCTGGCTTTTTGGAATCTAGGGCCTATGCTGGGACACTTTTCTCAGCCTTGGTGTAGGGAGGAGGTTACTGGCCCTGCCTCAACTGAATGTACCAGGCTGGGCTGATTCCCTAGGGGAGACCTTGCCTTTGGGGAGGTGTGAATGGGGGGTGTGTTGGGGGGAGGGCTGGGGGATGGGAGGAGGGAGGACAGGGGAATCCTTGGCTGATATGTAAAATTTAATTATAAAATAAAAATATTTAAAAAAGGAGTACTTCATTGTGTGTATGTACCACAATTTTTAATCCATTATTCAGTTGAGGCATATCTACTTTGTTTCCAGGTTCTGGCTATTATGAATAATGCTCTTATGAACATAGTTGAGCATGTGTCCTTGTGGTATGATTGAACATTCCTTGGGTATATGTCCAAGAGTGGTATATCTAGGTCTTGAGGTAGATTGATTCTCAATTTTCTGAGAAACTGCCATACTGATTTCCAGTTTTCAGTAATGTGGCAGGATACAAGATTAACTAAAAAATATCAGTAGTCCTCCTAACTACAAATGATAAATGTGCTGAGAATGAAATCAGAGAACCATCACCCTTTACAATAGCCACTAATAATATAAAATACCTTGGGGTAACTCTGACTAAGCAAGTGAAGACCTGTAT
>CABHPP010000082.1:45384-74835 GCA_902168425.1 Peromyscus attwateri | reverse complement strand
TCCTCCTTTCTTTCTTTCATGCATGTAATCTCCCTTGCCCTTTCACCTTCCACAACGGAGTAGTGCAGGAAGAAGGCAGGCACCAAGTACATGTACAGCCCTCAACCTTAGACTTTTCAGTATCTCTAACTACAATAAATAAGTCTCTACTCTTCATAAATTACCTCCTATAAGATACTCTGTTGTAGCAATACAAAACAGATACAGACAACTAATAGTAAGAAACACAAGTGAGATTGTTGATATAACAAATACCAGAAAAAAAAATCTATGAACTTGTGCAGTTGGTAAAAGCCAAAAGAACCTGGAAGAGAAACCTAGAAAATCCTACATCTATCAAGTTTAGAGTAACTGGATTTATGTTGAGGTCTTTGATCCACTTGGACTTAAGTTTTGTGCACGGTGAGAGATATGGATCTATTTGCAGTCTTCTACATGTTGACATCCAGTTATGCCAGCACCATTTGTTGAAGATGCTTTCTTTTTTCCATTGTACAGTTTTGGCTTCTTTGTCAAAAATCATGTTTATAGGAGTGTGGATTAATGTCAGGGTCTTCAGTTCGGTTCCATTGGTCCACATGTCGGTTTTTATACCAGTAGAAAAGAAAGAAATATCCTAGTTTATAACAGTTAGGAGTTTCAAAATGTTTTCTTTCTTCACTTAAAATAATGATAACCAAAAATATTTTAATTGCCATTATAAAATAGTAGGTGTCTTATGTACAAGAACACATTTAATGTAAGTAAAATGTATAGAAGTCTATAGATTTTTATAAAGACCAGATTTTCTTTTCATTTTATGTGTACATACTTAATTTTAAGATAATGAATTTAAACAGATCAATAAAAGTAAAAAGTAAAATAAAAATTCCTCTGAAAAATAAAAAAAAAGATAAAAAACACTGAAGACAGCTTATGTTGGAGAGAATATGGAGCAAAGGGAACTCTCCTACACTGTTGGTGGGAATGCAAACTTGTACAGCCACTTTGGAAATCAATATGGCACTTTCTTAGAAAACTGGGAATCAACTTCCCTCAAGACCCAGCTATACCAATCTTGGGCATATACCCAAGGAATGCTCAATCATACCACAAGGACACATGCTCAACTATGTTCATAGCAGCATTATTTGCAATAGCCAGAACCTGGAAACAACTTAGATGCCCTTCAACTGAAGAATGGATAACGAAAATGTGGCACATATACACTATGGTGTACTACTCAGCAGAGAAAAACAATGACATCATGAGGTTTGCAGGCAAATGGATTGAACTAGAAAATATCATCCTGAGTGAGGTAACCCAGACGCAGAAAGATAAACATGGTATGTACTCACTCATAGGTGGATACTAGATGTAAAGCAAAGGATAACCAGACTGCAACTCACAACTCCAGGGAGGCTAGCTAGTAAGAAGGACCCTAAGAAAGACACAGGGATCGTCCAGCAACAGACAAATGAATGAGATCTACATGAGCAAACTGGGGGTGAGCGGGGAAATGGAGGGCAAGGGTCGGGAGGAAGAGAACTTAGGGGAGTGGGAGGTCCCAGCTGGATCAGGAACAGAGTGGGAGAACAAGGAAAAAGACACTATGATGAATGAAGACCCCATGGGAATAGGAAGAAGCAGAGTACTAGAGAGGTCCCCAGAAATCCACAAAGATACCTCCACTGTAGACTACTGGCAATGATCGAGAGAGTGCCTGAGCTGACCTACTCTGGTGATCAGATGGCCGAACACCTTAACTGTCATGATAGAACTCTCATCCAGTGACTGATAGAAGCAGATGGAGAGATCCACAGCCAAACCCCAGGTGGAGCTCCAGGAGTCCAACTGGCAAGAGAGAGGAGGGATTATATGAGCAAGAGATATTGAGACCATGATTGGAGAAAGCACAGGGACAAATAGCCAAACTAGCGGAAACACATGAACTGTGAACCAATAGCTGAGGAGCCCCCATGGAACTGGACCAGTCCCTCTGGATAAGTGAGACAGTTGATGAGCCTGAACCGTTTAGGAGGCCCCCAGGCAGGGGGACAGGGACCTGTCCTTAGTGCATGAGCTGACTTTTTGGAACCTAGCGCCTATGCTGAGACACTTTGCTCAGCCTTGGTGCAGGGAGGAGGGGACTGGACCTGCCTCAACTGAATCTACCAGGCTGAGCTGAATCCCCAGGGGAGACCTTGCCTTGGAGGTGGTAGGAATGGGAGGTGGATTTAGGGGCGGGGGAAGCTGAGGCGTGGGAGGAGGGAGGACAGGGAAATCCGTGGCTGATACGTAAAAATATTTATTTAAAAAAATCCTACTACACCACAAATAAAGATTTCAGAGAAACTCTGTTGGGCTCAGCAAAGTATAGCTGGTGGCGAATATAAATCTTCTTAGGGATTATTTAAGACATTGTTCTAAGAATTGTGATGGAAATCAGGATGGCAAATCTATTCTCATGATGTCTCAGACAGAAATGAGAAACAAGATATTAGAAATTGAAGAAAAGGTCATCCACGTTACACAGTTGCAGAGAACTTGACAAAATTACTTTCATGTCCCAGGACTGCAGAAAACATAAATTAAGAATGAGCTAGAATATACTGCATAAGAACTATCTAAACAAAGCATTTATGAGCTTCCTGGAATCTTCTTGGCACCTACAGCAAAAGAAGGGAAGGGAAAAAATACTTACAGATAGACTTTATTATCTAAAGTGATGTGAATAACTATAAAACTAAAAGGTATGATCAAAAAACTATTTGTTAAATAAGTTAGTGTAGAGAAAAAGAGCCATGGCCTGCTGATGAAGACCATTGAGAATGATACCTTTTGGAGATCTTCAAGGCCAAATGGGACCTTAAGGGCAAATTTTCCAGAGAAACATCCACTGGATCTGAGCATTTGGTGCTCTATGTCACCTTGGAATTAAGCTCCATGAACTTTAGGTAGTGTACATTAGCCATCGCAGACAGCTCAAGTATGTCCAGACACAAGTGCTCTAGAAAGTACAAGCCAACAATCTTAGAGGCCTTCTTGTGATGTTAGTTCTACACGTGAGTAGAATGAGAGAGCTATGGAACTACTATGGGTGGTCTCCAGTAGAATTTATGTGATACCACATGAATTGCTAAACAGTCTTATTAATTAAAAAATCTCAGAGCCAGATATTAGGGTGAAAGCCGAAAGACCAGAGAAATAGAACCAGCCAGCCACGTTCTTACCTCTATGAAATCCTCAGCCTCAAGAGCATGAGTTACTGTTTCCTCACACTTTATATACCTTTCTCTTGAAGATCTTGAGATCATGACATCTCAAGTGTTTGAATTAAAGTTGTGTGCCACCACATCTGGCTCTGTTCCCAGTGTGGCCTTGAACTCACAGGGATTCAGATGGATCTGTCTCCCAAGTGATAGGATTAAGTGTGTGTGCCACCACTATCTGACCTCTATGTTTAATCTAGTGGCTGGCTCTGTTCTCTGATCCCCAAGACAAGCTTTATTAGGGTACACAATATATTACCACAATGAGATGTATTGAAGAACCAGAAAGCCTAGGCAAAGACTTGTTAGAAAGTAGAACTACCACACAGCACCAGTTGGCACAGTCCACTGATAGGTTTTCTGATAGATCCTTCAAACCTTTGTTTATGCAGATGGGTTGGCTTGGAGCTGAGTTCACTAAGGTATACCTGAAACTTAAGTCCATGTGATGGAACCTGGAATTTTCCATTCTAAATTTTGAACTTACTCTTTAAAAAACTAATTTTTATTTCACTAATGGAATTCTCTATATATTCATTTAAAATGATGTAGGGGATAGATTCCTTAACCAGATAATTTCAAAATCAGTGTCATTTTGACATTCTTCTATGTTCATTTCCTTTTCCCAAGGAATGAATCAAACTGTCTATTTCTTTGTATATCAGAAAATATCAATATGTACCCTTGATACTCTCAGTGTTATAGACAATGATGATGTATTCATTTAACAGTATAGACCAGTTTACATTGGAAGACTGTCTTAGTTAAGGTTTTGTTGCTTGGAAAATACACCATGACCATGCAACTCTTATAAAGAAAATCATTTAACTGGGACTGGCTTACAGCTCATCATCATCATGGTGGGAAACATGGTGGCATGCAGGCAGACATGGTGCTGGAGAGGTAATTGAGAGTTCTGCATATGGATCCGCAGGCAGCAGGAAGTGACACACTGACCAGTCTGAGCTTCTGAGATCTCAAAGTCTAACCTCCCCTGCAGTGATGTACTTCCCCCAATAAAGATACATATACTCCAACAAGGCCACAACTACTAATAGCGTCACTCCCTATGAACCTATGAGGCTCATTTTTATTCAAACCACCAAAGTCACTATTCTTGCCCAGCCATCGTCAGGTGTTATTATGAGTTTTATCTCCTTTTCTGACTTTTGGCACCCTGTGGAGGTATATTGTCTTGGAGTTTTTGTTTTGTTTGTTCACTTGTTTTATTTGTTCTGTTCCGTTTCCTTTTCCTGATTATAATGGTGAATTTATTTTCAGAATTGTAGTTACCCCCATTTCTCTGGAGACAGGATCTGTTCTCAGTGAACAGAGAAGACCAGAAAAGCTCTACAGGTGGTTTCCTAGTTCTGACTCCCATCTATAACCTCCCTGCATTTGTTACTCTCCGGTGCTGGGTACTGGGGGGCCTGTCATCTCAGAAGTGAAGGCTAGAGTGAGGAAGCTGACTACTGTGAAACTCAGAACCTCCATGTGTATTGTTATTTTTATTTCAACTTCATTGGTGAGGGCTTCATTCATTGGTAATTATTCAGTTTTCTTCATGCCTGTAGTTATATGAGCCACCTAAAAGTAATTCATGCCAACTATTTCCCATAGCTGCTTCATCTTTAGGATATATTTAATTGATTATTTTTTCCTTTAAGAATGTATTCCATTCTCATGATTTTTTCCAGTGTTAAGTAATTTGGATTATATTCTGGACACCATGTATGTTAATTTGTAAGGAATTTAGAATCTACTGTTTTTATTAAATCTCTCTGTCTTGTGTGTGTGTGTGTGTGTGTGTGTGTGTGTGTGTGTGTGTGTGTGTTAGGCAAATAACTGGAAATGGCTTAGGATGATTCTGTTTACTAAGAGGCAGCTAGAGTCTCATGTCTAAATTTTTGTCTTCAGGCCTGTCTCCTAAGAGTCTGGTCTGAATATGAGCAATTCAAGAATCCACCAGTATGTGGAGAATGCATTTGTAGATTGCCTCTTGGCTCTTTCTTTCCTAAGTCCCCTCGCTCTTTGATTGCTTGACTTCAGTTTGCTGGTTCTCTAGGTAGAAGAAGGTCAGCAGGGTATTTCACTCCACTGAGTCTCCTTTCTCAGCTCCACATGCCAAGCCAGTTGAACTTAGCTTAGGGATAAAAACTTCAAAAGTGAGAAATCTACTTTGAATGAGAATTTCCCCTCATTCAGTGTCTTCTCATCTAGTCTCCTCTCACTCACTTCATTTTTTTAAACAGTTGTTCTTTTATTTTGTCTAGAGTTTTCATTGTTTCTAAAGTGAGAGGCTCTTAGAGGTGGGGAATTGCACATTCATCATTTGTATTTGTCTCAAGCTAATCTTTTTAATTGAAGAAATAGGTGGGAAAAATATGTGCTATAAAAATGTGCATATTCACAAGCACTATTTGGTTACTTACGTGTATGCTCATCAGCCTCTGGCTACTGAAAACTACTCACCTGACCACAGCTTTGGAAATGTAGTAGTTTTCTCATCTGACCCAATAAAAACTCATTTCAAAACACTAATAAGTTAATTTTGAAAGGAAATGGATGGTTTCACTTTATGGTACTGTTTTTCAACATATATATTAGTTCCCACTCACTATGTTGTGAATTGTATATATTTTTAATATGTGTCTAGTTCTTATGTCTGAAACACATTTTTGACATTCAATACTATAAATGTAAAATTGTATTTATATAGCATTTTACTTCCAGGCTTGTGCTGTGGCTCTACATATGTCTTTTTTGTGTATTTCAACATTATTATTATTATTATTATTATTATTATTATTATTATATAAAACTCCTTTTTTGATACCTATTTTGCCCGGTAATTGGATCATTAATCTTTTTATTCATATTGGTTTGTACACTTACATTTTTTAAAACTTATATCTTATAGTTACTTCACTATAGTATCCTGTGAATAAAAAAAATGACATTCAAAATTAGTCTTCTTATATTACTAAATTTTAAGTTAAAAGTTTCCACTTGCCCAAAACTTAGCAGTAGTTTATTATGACACATAAGCCAATCACCAACAGTTTAAATTATCTTATTTTATCTAGCAGATTCCTTGTGGTTACTAAACCTTGTATGGGGAATTCATGAACTTACTGGCTAGTTTTATATGAACCTAACACAGTCATCAGAGAGGAGGGAGCCTCAATTGAGAAAATGCCCAATAAGATCAGATTGTAGGCAAGCCTGCAGGGCATTTTCTTTATTAGTGATTAATGGGGGTGGGACCAGCTCATTATGGGTAGTACAATCCCCAGGATAGTGGTCCTGCATTCTATAATAAAGCAGGATGAACAGGCCATGAGAAGTAAGCCAGTAAGCAGCACTCCAATGTGACCTGTGTATCAGCTCCTGCTTCCAGATTCCTGTTCTATTTCATTGTTCCAGTCCTGAGTTCCTTTGATGATGAACTGTGATGTGGAAGCATGAGCTGAATAAACCTTTTCCTCCCTTAGTGGCTTTGGTCGTGGTATTTCGTCACAGCAATAGTGACCCTAACTAAGATATATGTCATCCCAACCTCAGATGTTTTAGTGAACACATTTTTAACTTATGAGTATCTGTTTAGATAATTACATGGTTACAATCTCACCCAACAAATTTAACAATAATACATTTTCATTCGATATTCACTAATTGTGTTTATCTTCTGATACCATAGGTTCCCCATTGTCTCCATGTCTCTTTTTATAATTTTGCTATTTAAAATAAGCCATAAATGGGGTTAAGGAGATGGTTCAGTCAGTAAATGCCTGGGGCACAAGGCTGAGGGCCCAAGTTCAGTCACCAGAAGCCATGTAAAGAAGCCAGGTGTGATGGTGTATGCTTGTGCTTGTAATCCCAAAGATGAGGAGGATAAAACAGGTAGATCTCTAGGACTTGGTGACTAGTTAGCTTAGCCTACTCCTACTCGGTAAGCTAATAAAGCACCCTGTCTCAGAAAACAAAGTGGATAGCTCCTGAGGAATGAAACCAAAGTTGAATTCTGATAGCCTCATAAATATGGACATACACGCACCCACATGAATAGACACACACACACACACACACACACACACACACACACACACACACACATGATCACACACACGTAACAAAATAAAATAGGTTCCAAATGAACATTCCTAATGCTGCAACCATCTAGTACAGTCCCTCGTGTTGTTACTCCTACCATAACTGTAATTTTGCTAGTTATGAATCATAATACAAATATCTGTGTTTTCAGATGTTCTTAGGTGACCCCTGTGAAAGAGTTGTTTGATCCCAAAAGGGTGGTGACCCACAGGTTAAGGACCACTGGCTTGTTTTATCTTATAACTTTCAAATAACATGTTTGTTAGTATTATATAAACAATGGAGTGGAATTATTAATGTGTTGAGTCTTTTGCTACATACCACAGGACCACAAAGTATTTTCAAAATAGCTTCCCTATAGTTTTTATTATTGTGGTAAGAACATTTACCGTGAGATTTACCCACAGGATGTTTTAAATGCAGAAGCAGTACTCTTAACCACAAGAACAACCTTGCACTGTTGACCTCTCAAAATGGTTCATCTTACATATGCAAGGCTCTACACATGTGTAATACTTGCTCCCCCTTTCTCCCTCTCTTACAGCAACTCCTGGAAGATTTCACTCAATGCTCTGTATCTACGAAACTATATTAAATACCTCACATATATAAATAGTTATCTTTATTATCCTATGACTAGCTTCCTTCCCTCAATATATTGTCTTCCAGGCATAATCATGTTCTCTGATGTAGCAGTATTTTTTTCACTTTTCATTTTAAACTTTGAGAAAAAATACATTATATTGTAGTTAGTTTTTTTTTTTCTCTTTACTCTTTTGGGGCTCACCACCCAGATCCCAAATAATCACAAGGAGACTTATTGTTTTTTGTGAATGCCTGGCCTTAGCTTGGTTTCTTTCTAGCCAGTTTTTCTTAACTTAAATTATCCCATCCACCTTTTGCCTCTGGACTTTTACCTTTCTCTATTTCTGTATATCTTTTCTTTCCTTCATATTCCATACTTCATGTCTGACAGTGTGGCTGGGTAGCTGGCCCCTGGCATCTTCTCTCCTTTTCTCACCCCTCTCGCTTTCTTTTTCTCCTCCCATTTATTCTCTCTGCCTGACAGCCCCCACTATTCTCTCTCCTGCCTTGCTATTGGACTGTCAGCTCTTTATTAGACCAATCAGGTGTTTTAGGCAGGCAAAGTAACACAGCTTCACAGACGTAAACAAATGCAACATAAAAGAATGCAACACATCTTTGCATCATTAAACAAATGTTGCATAGCATAAACAAATGTAACACATTTTCAACTAATATTTTACAACATTACATGTATGTGGTGTTTCTAAAAGAAAGAAAACAATCTGAAATGGTATACAGGATATGGTTTCCATTGACATTGGAGAAAAGGGAAAATTGTAAAGATGGAGAAATGCTTGGTCATTTGTGAAGGGTGAACAGGAATAGATGTAGCATGGAAGGTATCATCTTTTTAGGCTCTGAAACTATTCTTCAAAGCAGTTTATTGAGGTTTCAATACACATTTATCATACATTTATCAAAACCCAACAGTGGATAGTGATGCAAACTTAGACCTCAGGTTAAAATACTTTAGTGTCTGATCATCCATATTAGTGAATGGACCACAGTAAGCCAGGTGTATTAGGATAGAAACTGTTGGCAAATTGTGGAGGAGAGAAGAAAATCTGTATTTTCTGCTTAATTTATTTATAAATCTTGACTGTTCTAAGGTATTATCCAATAAAATAGAATGTGTTCTTACTCAAAGAGAAATTAAAATTTAAACTATACAAATTATATCTCTTTAATCTTTACCTACCAGCCTCATTCTAAAAAAAAATAAGTAAAGATTTGAAGAAAAAACCCTACAATTTATAACAGGAATGGAAAAGACATGTAGATACTATCTAGGGCCCTGAGGTAATGTTTAAGCAATTAAGTATACATTTGTCTTTATCCTGGAATTCATGTCTAGAAATCTGTGCCAAATTGAATGTTACTTGTGTCTAAAGATATTGTTGAGGTTAAATTTGCCATAGCAACAGGAAATAACCCATTTTTTTAGAAGTATTCATTTCTGTCCTTTCTGATGGCATCTGTTTCCACTGGATTTGTTGGCTTTAATATTCTCAAAATTGAATCCTAATGATGTGGTCTTGGGTACTTGGAAGAACTGATTTTATGCAAATCCTGCTAACAGAGCTTACCTCAGCAAATTTCTTGAAAGTTTTCATGGGTAAGGTTCCTATCATGTTGAGTTCACGGCCACAAGAGCAAGAATCAGAAGGATGGCTATCAACAAAAATGACTCACTGTTGGAATAGATCTATAAGCTCTTAACATCCAGGAATCATGATAGATCACATGGAGTCAAAAGATTAAAAAGAAGAGTAAGACAGTATTAAAAATTACCACATCATTTTTTGAAGTCATTGCTTAAAAAGGATCATATAATTCTCTAATTACCTAGAACAATGAATTTGTATTTGACTTGATTACTTCAGTAATGCAAAATAATGTACTAATTTGTAGATTTCTTTGTATCAAAATAATCCCTAAGTACTATGTTATTATCATTTAATTTGTTTTGTTTTCCACCTATGGTTTTATATTAACTAGTATTTACTCAATCTGTTATAAATACTATATTTAGTAAATTATATTTCAAATGTTATATATTTAATGGGTAAGATACATTTAGCACAAGAAATTGGCCCAAGTGCTTATGGCAACAAATACATCCTAAGATTCACAATCAGCATGCTGGAAATGCAATACAGCCAGTGTGCCATCCTAGTCTAAATGGAATGGCTAAGAACCAGGAGAGTGGCAGATCCAGTGCACAGCACATAGCTCAAGTCCTACAAAGAGGACTTGTTTCAGTACATGTCCCCAAGCCACAACAGACCAACATCCAGGCTCAAGGAGCCAGGCAAGAGGAATTCTTTCTTTTTCAGTGTTTTTGTTCTACTCGGGTCTTCAACTGTTTGAATAAAGTCCAACTTTCTTAGGGAGAGTTTGCTGCCCTCAATTTAAAGACTCAAAGCCAGAGTTATCAATGGGGAGTACTGCTGGGCATCCTGTGCTTCAATCTCACTAACACACAAAATCAACTCTCAGACCAGCCATACTTTATTTCATTGACTAATGAGCTCCAAGGGTTGAGGGAACATCATTTTAATAGATGTTTTAGTGGTAGTTCTAGAAAACTGATATTTATAATTGGGGCATAACAGTAATCATGAGTAGGCCAATGTGCCAAGTTCCTACTTCTTCCATGATAATAAAATTGGAGTTGGCTGTATGAGTGCACAAAAGTGATTACATTTTCACACCCAGTATCATCTGAAGTGGCTGTTTGACCAAATCATATCTAAGGTAAAATTGTGCTGGCTAGTATTATGTCAACTTGACACAAGCTAGAGTTGTCTACAAGGAGGGAACCTCAGTTGAGAAAATGCTTCCAAAAGATCCAGCTGCAAAACATTTTCTTAACTAGTGATTGTTGGGGAGGGCCTAGTGCACTGTGGGTGGTGCCATCCTTAGGATGGTGGTCCTGAGTTCTACAAGAAACCAAGCTGTGCATGCCGTGGGGAGCACGCCAGTAAGCAACCCCCTCCATAGTCGCTGCAGCTCCTGCCTCTAGGTTCCTGCCTTCTTTGAATTCCTGTCCTGATTTCTTTTAGTGATGAACAGCAATATGGAAATGTAAGGAAAAAAAAACAAAAATAAAACAAAACAGCAGCAGCAACAACAACAAAATCTTTTCTTCTCCAACTTGTATTTTGATTATGGTGCTTTGTTGCAGCAATAAAAACCCTAAGACAGGAATGAAGTGATTGCTGTTACTGTCCCCCCCCCACCCCCGGGCCTTAACACATTGTATTACTCACCTCTATCTCCTTTTCCTATTCAATGAACATGTCTGTGACCTATCCTTGATGAAGAAGATGAAATTAGCCTCCCAAAAGAAAAATGAAAGTCAAGAACAAAGAACACAATATCCTGCCTACCTTGCCTGCATTGAGCAGGAGGAAATACATACAATTATTTGCACATTAAGCTAAGAAAAAAACATTATTTCTCTGTATTAAACTAAGCTCCTTATGGTTTTGCCTCTTCCTCATATTAGCTTAATATTTATCCTAATTCCTCCTTAGCATAATCCTTCTATTGCTTAGAAATCAATTATTACTGCATGTTTCTCGGTAGTTTCTTTCCTAATAGTAATTATTTTATTGCTCGTTCTCCAGTTATATCACCATTGGTCAGGGAGGTGGTGGTTTGCGGATAGAGAAAATGGTCTTGGTTTCTCTTACACAGGCCATCCATCCACAAGAGCTGCAAGCTGACTCAAATAAAGAGCTGCCACCAGTGGATCAGACTTGGTGCCTTGGTAAAGGGACTTCTGGGTAAGACGGCACCTAAACACAGCCTTGTGTACCCGAGAAGAGTTGGAATAAGAAAAACAGACTGTACCCAAAGGGAGAAAGGAAATCTTCAGTTATTCACAGAGATTGTGATTTCAAAAAAATAAAAGAAGACAAGTAGTAGATGGATTCAAAGCCAAGTTCAACACAGTTCCAACCATACAACACCCCGCATGGGTGAGGGGAAGCCTAACCACATCCAGAAGTTGAGCCAGGTGACCTTGGTAAAAAGAGATTGAAGTTCTTCTCTGACCACAGTCCCATAGCCTCAAAAAAGAGTTATGAGCATTAGTGAGATGGCAGAGCCCCCAGAAGATGGGTCAGAAAAGATATCAATGCCATCTTGAAAGGGAAAATATTATCTAAACTGAGCTAATGTGAGAACCTGAGAATGGAGAATAACTACAAGTGAGGGAGCCTGAGTATATTCTACCAGGGCCCCAGAATGGGAGACAATCCGGGGAAGCAGTCCTGGAGAAGGGAAAGGCCAGATCCAGACAAGCCAAATGTGCTGAATGTTAAAAGGAAATTAGGTTCAGAGAGTAAAATGCAGAGAAAGGTACACCCCCCCCCACACACACACACCCAAGAATGCTCACACTGATGCTAGAGTTTGCTAGCCCTGGTGCTGGCGAGTGGGTAGATCAACCTCTGGAGCCACCTACCTGTTAAAATCTCAAATTAGGGAAGTGTATTGTCCCCAGGAGTAAAAGATACATTACGGTAATTCTTCATGCCCTAGGTGGCAGCCTGGCAGGATTTCTAAAGAATATTCAGGGCTCATGAGGTAAAGTGAGTTGTAGTATGGTGACCCTCCCCACTAGAAGTGAAAGAGGTCCCATTGTATTGTGCTTCAGATATGTTGCCCCCAATTCTGACTCCTGGGTAGCAAGAAAAAGGAAGTAAGGTTTGTCTCTTGAGTTAATTTGTATCCGTCACAGAAGTTGTGGGAAGCTTGGTAAACTTTCCTTTGGGGAAGTGAGGATTATAGACTAAGGGGCAGTCTCAGCAGGGTATCTCTGACTTTCTTACATCATCTATAGGATTAAAAGAAGAGATGACTGAAGGTGAGCATGGCCTGAGCAGCACCCCACCCCCGTGTCCCCAAACTGAACACTATCTGTCATTCAGGGTTGTAGAATCTGACAATTCTGAAGCTTCAGAGGTCAGTTTGACACCACAGCTGCTCTTCAGCAGGCTGTTTGACATCAGAGAGTCTTAAATATGCAAAGGCTCAGGCTGGAGAGACAGCTCCAGGATTCAGAGCACTTGCTGCTCTTGCAAGGGACCCGTGTTTGGTTTCTAGAGTGTATGCTGGGTAGCTCAGAAGCACCAGTGTCTGCAGTTCCAGGGAGCTCTGATGCCTCTGGCCTCAGAGAGCACTTTCATCGTAGGCATACACACACACACACACACACACACACACACACACACACACACACACTTCAAAATACAGTAAGTAAATCTGGTAAAAGTTAGACAAAGTCAGGTCCTCTACCTGTGCAGACAGATCACTGCTGTGGTTACTTGACTCTCCCAATACGACAAAGTCAGGTCCTCTCTCTGTGCAGACAGATCACTGCTGTGGTTACTTGACTCTCCCAATACACTTAGAATTCACACACCGGCTCAACCTTAGCCACACTGGGGGTAAGAGCTGTTGAGCCTCAGGATAGTGACAGAACTTGCCAGGCCCACAGACTGTAAAGCCAACTCTGGTCAGCAGAGGCTCTTGGTGTCTAAAGAAGGGAAGCTATTAAAGTGAAGAGAGCTGTAAGGGTTGCAGGACATGTGTCCAGTATAGACTCAGTCACAGCACGAACCGTAGCAAAGACAAGAGTCCACAATGTCCTCCCTTGCTGTGCCTATAACCAGAACCGATTTTCAAGGAACAGGAGACCATTCTCCAACACTTCATGGCTACAGTCCCCTCCCTCCCTCTCCTTGGAACCCCTTCTCTACTTGTTTTGACTCAGAGCTTCTGTGACTCTCATTTCTTGTACAGCAGTCTCTTTAAAAATACGTTGATGACTCTGTTTTAACTGACACATAGCAACTTCTTGTCCTGTTAGCGGTGATGGTGACATGTCAATACACTTGAGACATTAATTCAGGATGATCCACATTTCTGCCACCTTACTTTTTATCACTTTTTTTGTTTGGAACATTTGAAATACATTCAACTGGCAACTTTGAAGTACTCAATTAATTTTGTCAACCACAGTTTTCTACGACGCTGAAGAGAGAAAAACATGTTTGCTAAATCCTGACCCAACCATGGGCTAAAACTGAAGTCAGCCTGACCCCCAGGCCTGTACAACACTTACAAGAACTTTTGCTAACCTGCGTTGTTCTGCTTCTGTAACCACAAGGCGTTCTGTTCCCCATCAAACAGAAAGACCATGGTGACACAACTCTGCCCTATACTGATTAAAAGATCTAAAAGATCGTATCCTGTCACACTTGCTAAGAGTGGTCAGGGCTGCAATAATGGGTGGTACCAATCTTGCAGTTTTTACCTTTATAACCCCTCTGCTCTCTCAGCTCTGGGTGCCTCTAGATTTGTACTCACAAGAGTGCATGCACCCAGCTGGGTCTGTGTGGTTCAATAAAAACTTCAAATTCACAAAGAACTCACCTTGAAGCCGGGAGGTGGTGGCACACTCTTAATCCTGGCACTCGGGAGGCAGAGGCAGGCAGATCTCTGAGTTCGAGGCCAGTCTGGCCTGCAGAGTGAGTTCCAGGACACAGTCAAGGCTACACAGAGAAACTCTGTCTTCAATAAATAAATAAATAAATAAATAAATAAATAAATAAATAAACAAATAATAAAAAGAGCTTGTCCTGGTCTCCTTCTGTTGGTTGAGAATAGCCTGGCTACAACAATGCCACATATACACAATAAATATATATAAAGGTGAATGTCTTGGTTATGCATTAGACTAAAATAGAGAATCTTGTTCAGTAAGCAAGAAAGAAATATGACTAAAGATGTTCTCACTGGCAAAATTGACAATGTGTGCATCAAAATATGTTGATAGTGATACTGAATAAATTAACAGTGCATGGCTTCACATTTCTACAGATAAGCCAAACAATACAAACGTTTAAAGGAAAAATAGATTTTGTGTAGTCTACATCATATACCTACTGTAACAGGGAGCAATGGAGTAAGTTGAGTAAAGAAGTCTGCACAAACCTTTAGCTGAGTTTTCTGCTATGAGGTTCCATGTGAGGTCACCAATTCATACATAGCACGGTAGCTGCGAAATCACAGTGAAAGTCTGCATAGCTATGAAAATGAATGTGCTACAAGAACATTACAGAATTTCATAAACTCAGTTTAATAAAGCAAATAACAAAAATATGCATGCTGGCTGACCCATTGGATTGATTACATTTAAAAGGATTTTAAGAGAAAGCGTAAGTAAAGATGTAAGATCGAAAGCTTTTTATGCTTTCAATCATGAAGAATAGCATGTGGATATTAATACAGACTTTAGCATAATAACAGTCTATAGGGGAAGAAAGGAGAAAATTAACAGGGACATAAGCAGTTTTCAAGTGCAGTAGTGGTATTTTATTATTCAAGTCAGGATGTGGGGATCCATTATGACAGTTAAATAATTATTTAAAAATCATTTATATGTTTGAAATATGCCAGAATATGTTTTGAGAGATTGCTCCAGTTATGAATAGATTGTTGGCAATGTGTTTGGATGAGGAAAAAGCAGCTGGGAAATCACCACCATCATTCTGCTGGGAGGTAATCCTGGCTTCAGCTCAAGGGTTGGCAGCAGGCACCATGAGAAGTGCATGGTGAAAGTGTGTATTTTGGAAGGTAGAATCAGTTGATTTTCCAGATGAAATGGTGCAAATGCTGATTAAAGGGGAAATTACAAAATGATTCCAAGGTTCCCGCCCCCCCCCCCCCCCCCCCGGCCATGCTAGCCATTGGGTATCTGACTAAATTCAGTATAGAGAGGCTGAAATCAAAGAGAGGACATGGAGTACTTTCAAAAGACCAACTCTTGGTTTTGGTTGCATTTTTAAAGTATCTTTTTAGTCTCTCAACTTTTATTGGGTTTTTCCTTCTGATAACTGTGTGAAAAATGCATTCATTTCATAGTTCAGGCTTTTTTTTTTAATGTAGGCATTTACTGATAAAAACTATTCTTACAGATCATCTTTCATCCAGTAAGCTTGGGGATACTGTTTCCATTTTAGAGTGAATGAGTTGTAGGTTATGTCAAAGTCCAAGACTGGAATTGAGATTTGTGAATCCTTTACTTTTGGATGATGTTTGCCTTTAGCACTCTGAGCTTATCTGATGTCATTTTCTAGTCTTTAGCATGTCCTGTATTTTGGCCCCATCAAGACTGGCTTCTGTCCATTCACTTTGTTCCTTGAGTAACTTACTTCTTTGTTCTCTATTAATTAATTGATTGATTAATTTTGCCATTTAAAAAAATGTGATCATTTGGGTTGTAAATCAAGAAGTCAAATTCTCTCCATTCCATAGTTTTGATTTTTGTCTATGTGTAAATTATTGAACATGTGGTGGAGCATGAACTTATATACAGCTGTTGTTTGGTTTTTTTTTTTTGTTTTCAATTTTTTTTTCATTTTATGTATACCTGTGTGCTCCTGCACCTATGTATGTGTGCCACATGCCTACGAGAATCCTCTAGGACTGGAAACACAGGTGACTGTACCTCACCTGATGCGGGTACTAGGATTGGGATTCAGATCTTCTGCTAGAATGGCAAGTGCTCTTTAAGTCTGAACCATCTTATCAGCCCTTCACTTGTTTCTCTAATAGAGATTTCCTTGAATGCAAAGAGGGAGTGAGAGAGCAAGAGAAACAAAGAAGAGGCCAGCGTTAGTCTGTGCAGTGGCTGTACACTGACCTCCTCTTTTGTCATAAATGGCATAATTTTGCACGGGGCCTACAGACCAGACAAAAGGGAAAATTGGCGTCGCCTATGTCTTTGGTTGTGGTGTGTTCTGTCTTGATCTGTTAATGACTTTCTTAATTCACTCCTATACATAGATGCTGTTGAATACCCTGATTCTCTCCCCTCAGACCTCCATCTCTGGATTTTCTATTTCAATTGTAAATCTTGTACTGCTTTTGAACAATGCCCTTTGTTTCAGGCCTGGGTAAGTTTTAAGTTAACCAAACAAAGAAAGTCACTGTAGGCTAGTTCTTTATGCAGCCCACAGATGGGTTAGAATTGACATATCAAAACGTCTGTCAGTGCGATGTGACCCACTCTTCCTCTGAAGTCCAACAAGTGTTCTATTCAAGAACACCGGCTGATGTGGACATCACTGTTTGTACCTAAATGTGCCAGGGAACAGAGAGTGTGAATGCTGTGCACCTTGCCTTTCATTTTATATTAATTGATGTTTTCTAGGTTCATCATTTGCTTGGTTGTGTGTAGATGTAACCGACCGCCTTATTAAATAAGAAACACAGAGCCAATGTAAAGGTGAAAGCCCAAGAGGTCAGAGCTAGAAGCCTTACCCGCTTTCCGCCAGCTAGACTCTCCCGCCAAGAGACTTCTCCAAAAAGAGAGTTTCTTCCTGTGCGGTTGTCTTATAAGGAGTCCTGTTTCTTCCTTCTCATTGGTTATAAACTAACTACGTGGCTGTCTCGTCACAGTCTCTCTGTACAGACCTCCCAGGTTTTCTATGGTTGGTATTGAGATTAAGGGCGTGTGTCTCCAATGCTGGCTGTATCCTTGAACACACAGAGATCTACCTAGCTCTGCTTACCAAGTGCTGGGATTAAAGGCGTGCACCACCACCGCCCTGGCTTTCGCTATGGCTTGCTAATAGCTCTGACCCCTAAGCAACTTTATTTATTAACATACAAATAAAATCACATTTCAGTACAAATAGAATACCACTATAGTTGTGCACATAGTTTTGACTATTTCTCCATTTTCTAACAGAGGTGGTTGTCAATCACTAAAGTTGTTTCTCTATATCTTGCAAGGAGAGTAGGGATTGTAAATGGTAACTCGAGACAAAAGTCCATGATAGGTGATACAGAAACAATATGTTTAATGAGGTTTTGGAAAACTTGTTGATGGAGATTTCCTCTGATAGAGGATAACAAAAAGGTTGACATAAGCAAAAGAATGCTGGATGTAGAATAAACTAAATTCCATGGAGATCCTGCCCAGGTGTTTGTTCTAATGGCCTTATCACAAAAGTATCTTCATTGTGAAATGCAGGCAGACCCTTTCTTCCCTGCCATTGTTCTCTCCAGCCTTGTGCCCCTACTGTAGGATGATGCAAGTGTGGAGTGATGCCCCATGTCCTCAGGCTTCCAGACTCTTGAACATTGAGTCTAATAAGTTGCTTTCTTTATAATTGTCCAGCCTCAGATATTCTTTCTAACGTGGCAACAAAGACTAAGACAGCTCTGGTCTCTCCACTTAGAAACATGGTGATCTAACACAGGGCATGAAAGCTTTAGAAATGTTTCCTCTTCTCTCAGTTACTACTGATAATAATTAACATCCTTGTAAAGGCACACTAAAAATTAAGCAAAAGATACAATTAAATAATTAATGTATGTTGGTATTGTAATAATGATGATATTACATTCTTTTACCCAAGTGTTGTTATAATTTTCACTGTAGTATATAATTACTACCATACATTCTACTTTTTATTGAAAGTAGATTTTCTCATACAATGTATTTTGATTACATTCCCCCCCAACTCCTCACAGATCTTCCCCACCCCCATCTAAATCCAAACCATTTCTTACCTTCTCTCATTAGGAAACAAAGATCTAGTTTTTTTTCTTTTTTTAGTCAAAGTAATGTGTTGAAGTTAAACAGTGTTTTATAGACTAAGAGTTTTATAATACCCATAACCACAAGAAAGAAATACACGAGAGGAGAAAAGATTTGACGCGTTTGTCCCTGAATCTATGAGCAGAACAGAACAGTTCTTCCCAGTTGAAAAGCATTCCAACTTGGTCCTCAGAAAGCAGCAAATAAAGACAAAATAACCAACTGAAGTCAACACTAGTGAATTATTTAGGTTTGCTTCAGAGATGTTCATTTTAATGTACTGCAAGTTTAAGGAAAACTTTCTCTAAAAGACTTCATATTTCACTAGACAGCTTGAGGTCTTGAGCTTATATAGGGCAAACCATTTTCTCTTGTATAAGAGGTAATCAGAGGTAAAGAGGTAAAGGAAATGTTCTGATAAAATTTTCAGCACTTAAAATACTCAAGACAGCTGGGCGGTGGTGGTGCATGCCTTTAATCCCAGCACTCGGGAGGCAGAGACAGGCAGATCTCTGTGAGTTGAGGCCAGCCTGGGCTACAGAGTGAGTTCCAGGAAAGGCACAAAGCTAAACAGAGAAACCCTGTCTCGAAAAATCAAACAACAACAACAACAAAAAAAAAAATAAAAAATAAACTTGAGACATAATGTCAATGTACCAAAAAAAAAAAGTTTGATGGGTTAGGGATTCAAACCAAGCCCCCACTCCTTTACTGTTAGGTGAAATGGACAAAGACCTACAGTCACCAGGTAACTTTGATCTGCTTGAATTCAAATCAAGTAGTTCACCATCACTAAGAGTTGAGTATACCACTGGCCAACTCGTACAACACTGTCCCAGTGAATGGCAACTTTAAAAGGTGCAGCTTCATTCAAATTGAAATTCCCTAATCCAGACGACTTCATCACATGACAATGTAGATCATTCTGGAATAGATCCCTACTAATTCATCATTATGAGTCAAAATTTACTTCCTTTGATACCCCCTGCTTCTTTTCATCTCCTTGTTCACCTCCTGAAAACCATCTTCACACTTATACATGTACAATCGTTTATTATGAAATGAATCCTAGAGAGCCACCAGGCAATCAAAGAAACACTTTTTTTTCTTTCAAAAGTAAGGAATATTTTTTTAAGCACAACTTCAATCCCATTACAAGATCAAAACATAATAATTCAATTGTCTTCAATTAGTAGTAAATCTTTCAGGATATAAATAAATTTATATATTTTATTTGTGTACAGTATTATATTCATGTGTACATTTCTGTATCCTTCCTTATTGTTCTTTGTATTATATTTACTGATGACAGCGGTCACACTTCTTGTAGAATTCTTTGTCATCAGAATTTCATATTTATACACACAACTTTGTGACTTCATGATTTATCTGTTTTCTGTATTTTTCACCCATTTTGACTTCATGGTCTTGAAATGATTTAAGTTGATTTCTATATTCAGGAGTTTGGGGGTTCAACTGGCTTAACAGTGAATAGAAATATCTATAGTATAGACATGTGTGCTGTGGATATTGCTCTGTATAAATAAAATGCTGATTGGCCAGTAGCCAGGCAGGAAGTATAGGTGGGACAAGCAGAGAAGAGAAATCTGGGAAGTGGAAGGCTGAGGCAGAGAGAAGCTGCCAGCCACCACCATGAGAAGATGTTAAGATACCAGTAAGCCACGAGCCACGTCACAACTTATAGATGAATAGAAATGGGTTAATTTAAAATATAAGAACAGCTAGCTAGAAGCCTGCCACGGCCATACAGTTTATAAATAATATAAGTCTCTGTGTGTTTACTTGGTTGGGTCTGAGTGGCTGTGGGACTGGTGGGTGAGAGAGATCTGTCCTGACTGTGGGCCAGGCAGGACCAGAAAAACTCTAGCTACACCTGAGAAAGTCAGGAATGAGGATTAAATCACAGAAATAGAGCAAATATCAATTTGACATTCAGTGTGGGAGGAGTGGTGCCCCAAATGGCTATAGTTTGGATTCGAAGCCTCCCCTGTGTGAAGCATGGCCTGTGCGTTTGAAGGTTTTGGTATTATTTTAAGAGTGTGGAACCCTAAAGATGTATGTGGGACCTAATAGTAGGGAGTTAGATCTCCTGGGGTCTGTCCTTCAAGTGGACATTGGTACTCTGGATGCTTCCTTTTTCTTTCCCCTGGCCTGCATGAAACAAAGTCTCTTCTTTGACCCTGTGCTCCCATCATGAAGTGCTGTGCTACCAGAAACCCAAACTAGAACTAAGGGACTATGGAACTGCAACCTCTGAAACAGTCAGTGAAATAATCCTCCATCCACTTCAATGTGCTTGCTGCGGGGATGTACTGAGGGTACAAATCTCAGTGTGAAAACTCTGAGCACCAAATGAAGATTTATATTTCAGAAATTTGCATAAATTTTGGATTGGTGCCCCCCATCTCTGGGCTTTTGGAAAGGTTAATCTTACTATTTACCATTAACTGGGAAAAAATAGAAAACATATAGTTAAAAAATATGTTTTAGAAATGGTAAACAGATCAGCTGTGAAGAGAATTGGCTGCTTTTCCAGAAGACCCAGGTTAAACTCCCAACACTCACATGACAGCTCTCAACTATCTGTAACTTCGGTTCCAGGGCATCCAAGGTCCTCTACTGGCCTCCTTAGGCACTGCACACATGTGATGCACAGACATGCATGCATTCAGGCAAAATATCTACATACATAAAACAAAAATATTTTTTTAAAAAAAAGAAAGAAATGGCAAATAGATGTCACATTTCTTTCACATTTGCATTAGTGAGTGGTGTCACACCCAGGGTGGGATTTCTGCATAGGCTTACTTAAGTTCTTTCTCAGATTCATGTAATACTGCCTAGACATAGACTGATAGATTTCACAGTTGTGAATCTAAACATTTACTAATCTCATCTAATTTCTTCTGAAAATTTGCCTCAGCTTATACTTTGAAATTCATCCTGATTTTTGGAAACCCTGTTCCTTGTCCAGTTTCTAATGAGAAAAGGCTTAGTCTCCTTCACAGGGGCTCTCTCATTTTATTATTGTAATCACCCGGTGACTGAGAACAGTTATGAACAAAGTAGATTCATAACTTCGCAGTTTCAGGTCTTGAAAGTGTTAGTTGAACACTAATCTGTCAAATTCAAATTTCCTTCCTTTGGTCACAGTCTCAGCTACTCTCTGAGGGCGAACTTCTGAGAGGTCGTTTGTAGACAGAAGCAGAACAAATAGCTTATGCTCTTAGTTCTTTAGAAGTAACAGTAGAAGCGGGTAGATTTATAACCCTCTACAGTACACAGGGACTGATAAGGTGAGAATGACCCCAACGGCCTTTATCTGACCTTCCAGTTCAAGGATTTAAACAAAGAAATAAAATTCCCTTTTATGGAACCATAAAGAGGTTCCCAGGCAGCACATATTCCAACCCAGATTTGTGTGTGTGTGTGTGTGTGTGTGTGTGTGTGTGTGTGTGTGTGTGTCTAAGAGAGAGTATTTTAAATATTTAACATTTTATCCCCAAAGGCAACAATGTTTTCTAGTTATTTCGTAAAGTGGGTGTTGTTTGAGGGTTTTTATACATTTTCCCTTTTTTGTGTCTACAAACAAATAAATCACTTTTCTAGCAAGTTCAGCTTTTCATTGTAGCAAATTCAAAACCTGGCTGGCTGAGAACTGGGAAGGTTTATTTTCCTTTCCCTTTTTTGAATGAGGCCTTAAGTCTAAAATTGCCCTCAGTGATAGATTCTTTTTATCCTTAATCCCTCATAGAAAAACCTCTGTGAACTATAAATGACCAAGGCTTCAAAGAAAGAGGTGATGTCAGCTTTGTAAATAAAATCCATCCTGGAAACCAGAAGCAGCCGTGGATACCTCCCCTCCAGCTGTTTTAAAATAAGGTGCAGTGCAGATGTTTATCTTGTCATATTAAGTATTTCGCCATCAAGGCCTCGAATTATTTTCTTTTCATCTAAGGTGAATTTTTTGTTGTTTCTTTTATCGAATTGTTTTTGAAAATATAGAGAAAAAAGTCATTATGACTCCTAATTTTCTTCAGAATTACCCATGTTGTTTATTGCCTGAAGCCCATGAAATGATCAGCTCCAAAGAATTCTCCTGGCAGAGGCAAATAACATCCTAATCATTTGTACACTTCAATATTCAGAACTATGTGCCGCAGCGAAGCTCCCATTCACACCCAACACAGGGCTCCTCATATGCTGGAAGTGTCACATATCACCATGATTAGCACAAGAGCCCGGCTGCGCTCCCCCTTTGTCTTCAGACTTAGCCTTTCAAAGAGGCACTGAGAAGAAGCTACAGCATTGTTTTGCATATCAGTCAAAGATTTTTGTTTCAACTAGATTCCTCCCCCAAACATGGACAGAACCATATTTTAAAATTAGGGGGCAAACAATGAAAAGACAAACCAGAAGAGGGAGAACATGCACAGAGCTTTAAAAGTCAAAAGAACTTTGCAGCCTTGTAATTCCAGTGCTTGGTCAGGAAGATCTAGAGTTCAAGGTCATTCTCCACTCCATAGCAAGGAGACTAAAAAAGATCTTATTATATCAATGAATACATTCACATTAAAAGAGTTTTGAAATGATACACAGATTGTTCTCTTCTACTGCCTAAGAGTAGTTGATAAATTGAACACCTGGGTCAGTTTTGAGGGTTGAATGGAAACTGTTTAATGAGTAAGATGTTTTTGGACTCGGGTTTGTATGAGGATTTGTGAAGACTGAAGCAAGTGGACAGCTTCTTGCCTCTTATTAAATACATTGCTTTAACTGGCTTAATTTATCAATCATTTACCCATATTTAATTCATAAATACAAGCCTTATAAATGTATCTTTGATCTTTAAATTTCATGGTTTGTAACTGGCTTCCAATCTTTTAAGAGATATATGTCACTAATATAAAAATTTCCCATCTACAATGAAAACTTCAGTCACTGGTAAATCACAGAGAACAGTCCTGTCATTCCTGAAGGGACCGCCTACTTATTAGTACTCTTAACAAGGCTTTGTTAGAAACCGCCCTCTGCTGCTCTACACTTCCTTTTTCTGAACTGGGAATTTTGCTTGGCTGTTCAAAGCCCACTGTAAGGTTTCCACTGGTGTGACTTTTCCCAGAGAATCCTGAAATAATGTCTTTTTACTCCAGATAAGGCACCAACAACAGACAAAAAATAAAAAAAATAAAAGTAAATAAAATGGTTACATTCAAGTCTAGCTTGATGAAACAGATAAATAAATAAATGAGTTTATTTGTTTCCATTTTTTGCTTTGTTTTGCTTTGTTTATGGGTGACTCAAAGGCATCCTTGTCACGGAAAGTCTCATCCCAGCATGAGTGACAACTTAAGCAGCTGCATTCCCTAAACTCAACTTACTGATGGCTTCACTGAAGAGTCCCCCTGCTTAGTTTTTACAGAGTGCTTATAGAACCTTGGAGAGGAGCTTGGCGATCTCATAAGTTTCCTTAGCTTAATGACTCTATGAGCCTTCCTTCTCCTACCAGAAGGAAATACTTCAGTTTGGAAGAAATAGTTGAACCGTATCACCAGATAAGAGTGAAGGCAGAGGATGGGTGTGAAAGGCCCCACATTATGTCCCCCCATTATCACACAGCAAAAGCTCTTTGCACTCAGAATCCTCCTGAGGCCGAGTTTGGAGACTGACTCTCCTCCATCCTCTTCATTATGGCTTTGAATAAACCTGTTTCCTTACACAGACTTCTGCTGTGGATATCGTTCTGTATAAATAAAACACTGATTGGCCAGTGGCCAGGCAGGAAGTATAGGCAGGACAAGGAGAGAGGAGAATTCTGGGAAATGGAAGGCTGAGAGGGAGACACTGCCAGCCGCCGCCATGACAAGCAGCATATGAAGATGCCGGTAAACCACGTGACAAGGTATAGATTTATGGAAATGGGTTAATTTAAGATGTAAGAACTAGATAGCTAGAAGCCTGAGCCATTAGGCCAAACAGTTTATAAGTAATATAAGTGTCTGAATGATTATTTTATACGTGGGTTGTGGGACTGCAGGGGCTTGGTGGGACCTGGAAAGAAGCTCTCCAGCTACAAACTTCTGTCTCCCAGGTTGTTTTAGAGTTGTGAGAAGAATGGCCTCAAGGTTCCTCTAATGCAGACATACTCATCCCCCGTGAACAAATCACCGTCTTTCTCTAAGTTTTTTTTTTTTTATTCTGGGAATTTCCTGTAAGGAAAACAATGCAGTGTATCATATGTGGTAATTGTCTTGACTTAGCATGTTTCCAAGTTTCTTTTACATTGCAGCATTATGTATAAGTATGTCAGGGTTCATGATCACTTGATATTATATCAAATGGAGACACTATGTTTTATTTATCCATTAGAAATGGACAAATACATGTGTTGTTTCCACTTCCCGGCCATTAAGAATAATGCTGTTGCTAACAGTCATGTACAATTTACTATATGCATATATGTCTTCATGTCTCTATCAGTAGAGGTGCTGTGTTTAACTTTTTGAAAAATTGCCAAGTCATTATCCATAATGGAGATCACCATACAGCCCCACTGGTAATGTAGGGTAGCTCCAATTCTTCACATCCTATCCAATTGTTACCATTTGTCTTTTTTATTACAGCCATCCTAGAGCATGAGACATGGAATCTTTCTGTAATTTTGATTTGCATTTCCCTAATGACTAATAATAGTGAGTGTCTTTTCATGTGCATATTGCCATTCACTTTTTCTCTTGAGTTAAGAGCCTATTCATATAATTTCCTCATTTTAACAAATTTGTTGAAATCGATTCACATAATATATTACTTCCCTGATTTAAATATACAATTTAATTTGTTTGGGTAAATTCAATAATTAATTTTTAAAGATTGTGGTAAAACAGATACAATATATAATTGTAAAACAAAGAATTTGTCAATTTAGTCATTTTTAGGTGTGCATTTCGGCGGCCATTCATTCAATTCACAATGCAATGTATCTATCAGTTTTATTTCCCAAATCCTTTCATTATCTGAAAAGTAACTCTTATAACAATTAGGAAATAACTGTCTGTTATCCTAATAACCTTTATTATGTCCTAGAATTGGTCTATGTAGTTACTCCATGTCGCTGAAATTATACAGTACTGACGATTGCACGTCTAGCTTATTTCACTGAGCCTAATGTTTTCAATGTTCTTCATCGTGTAACATGTGTCAGAATTGTATTTTTTGTATGAACATATAGTGTTTTGCTTACTTCAGTCATCTGTTAAGATATGCTTGCATTGTTTCATCCTCTTAATGATTGTGTCTTGTACTAATACAGTGAATATTAGCGCAAGAGGATCTGTCCAAGCCTCTGCTTTTAGTTCCTTTGATCAGGAACTGGGTACTTGCTGCTTCTATAGATGACCTGAGTGTATAGTCTGATTCCCCCTTGTGTTAGCTGTCCCACAAGTACATGGAATTCCAGCTCTAAAGGTTCGGAAACTATTGATGCCACAAGGACCATCCTCTAGCAGCTCAGAGATTGAGGGGGATCCAATGGAGTCTCTGGACTAATTACTCAACTTGACTTTTTTATCTCGGGTAGTAAAACTTAATTATCTGGGGCCAGCAATGGAGGGCTAAACTTAATTCTCTGGGGCCGGCAGAAAAATACACACAGAGACACACACATACATCTCCAACATGTCAGGATCTTACCTAGCATGTTCATGAATGGCAAGCCTTCAGCAGGTCAGAGAAACTGAAGAGGAGATGCAGAGCAGGCAAACTACTGGACATACAAACAGACACATGAGGACTTTTCTGAGGGTCACAGCTTGGTTCTTCATTTTATTATTCTTACTGTTGCTTGTTCTACTCCATTTCTTTTCTGTTCTGTTTTTCTACCTTGGTGTTTCCCTTCTTTCTCTCTTGATGTTGACCTTCTAGCTAACTCTATTTTTTTCTTACACCTTATATATCCTAGCAAAATCTTTCAAGCAGTATAAAAATTATAATGTGGTTACATTCTATTTTGAAGTAAATGATTACAGTGAACGCAAGTAAAAAAATGTTTTCCATATCCCTACATGATTAAACATTTTATGTATTACAGGTGAAAACCAAGTTGTCCCAAGAACCTCCATACATTCATACCCAAGCAACTTGTTATAGATTAATAAAGTGTAAGCAAGCAAGGTATTTTTTTTCAGCCAGTTCTTTTGCTGGCAGACTATATTTTGGGGTTACAAAGAAAGGATCAATCATTTTATCACTTATCTCAAAAGGTAATCTTACAATAAATCTTAGAAGAATCACAAATCTAAACTTTTAAATATGAAAAACAACCAGTCAGTTCTATTTTAAACCCTCAGGGTACATACCCACTCTTCAACAGTATTTTATATCAGGAAACTGAAGGCAGAAATGGGGAATTAACCATTACACTTGATCCCCAACCCATCTGTTGCTGGAGAGCTTCTCTCCAGCTCCCAAGTCCCGGCAGTCCCTCGTTCCCTGACCGAACCCATTCATAAAATAAACACACAGACGCTTACATTATTTAAACTGCTTGGCCATTAGCTCAGGCCTATCATTGTCTAGCTCTTACTCTTATATTTAGCCCATTTCTATTAATCTCTACTTTGCCACGTGGCTCGTGGCTTACCGGTACTTTACATCTTGTTTCTCCTCATGGGGGCTCCAGGCAGTCTCCCTATCCTTCCTTCCCTCTCAATTTTCCTCTCTGTTAGTCCCGCCTATACTTCCTGTCTGGCTATTGGCCAATCAGTGTTTATTGACATATAGCGATATCCACAGCACCCATCCTAGCAAGAAAGGTACATCAGCCATCAATAGTCAGGCTGTCATTGTCCTTGTTCCCTGACCTCAAGGAGTCCCTCATTCAGCTATTAAAAGTATGCCCTTTAAACTTGTTTTTCAAGATTTGTTTTTACCTCAAAGCCCTTAACAAAAACCTTAATCTAACCTTAAGTCACTGTTTAAAGCTTTGTTTTAGCTATGGTACACACTGAAGCTGGGGTCCTGGGACTCAACTATTTTTCTTAACCTAAGCCGAAGTCCATACAGCTCCTCAAGAGAAACTAGTTGTATGATATATCCTTGTTTTATTTCTTTATCCTCTGCAGCCTCTGTTTTATCACAGGTGGAGGACAACACATTAAACATTACAGATTAAGAGGAAAAAGAAGAAATCATCTTCATAATAATCCACAGATTAAAAATGCCCAGTAGAATGGGATGTTTCCATGAGACAATCACACTACTTTAAAGGCAGTGGGGATCTCTCTATGCCCATTCACACCATGCCAGATACCAGATAAAAATGGTAGTGGCAAACATGTGAAGACATAGCAGTAGCAAGGGACATTCTGGGGCCAAAGCCTTGCATGATGATGGGCAGATCCCCTGAAGTCAACTGCCACCTGCTGCTCCTCTGACATGGCCACTAGCAAGAAACTTTTTTCTGATCCCTAAGGACACTGGCATACACATGTACATGCCCATACATACATATGCGTAATTAAAAGTAAAGCAAATCTTTAAATACTTTGAGTGTACAGACAATTCTAAGCATGGATGCTGTATGAGACAGCATTTTTAGACTATGCTTTTAAAACATAGTTTTAAATGAAAACATAATTGCATCACTCACACCTTCCCTTTCCTTTCTCTAACCCTTTCCCTGTACATCTGCTTGCTCCCTCTTGAAATAATGGCCTCTTTTTCTTAAATAGTGTTACATATTATTTATGTACATATAGATTATATTACACCATGTTATTGTTACATATATGTGAGTATTCCTATCTTAGTCAGTGACCTATTGCTGTGAAGAGACATCATGACCACTGTAATTATAAGAGCAAACATTTAATTAGGGCTTCTTTATAGTTTCAGGGGTTTAGTCTATTATCCTCATAATGAGAAGCATGGGTATATACAGGCAAAAAATGATAGCTGAAAGTTCTACATCTTGATTCGAAAGTAGCAGAGAGAGACATTGGTCCTAGTTTGGGCTTTGAAAACCCCAAAGCTCACCCCCAGTGACACATTTCCTGGAACAAGACCATACCCATTTTAATAAGGCCTTGACTCCTAATCTCTCTCAAGTAATGCCACTCCCTAATGACCAAGCATTCAAATCTATCAGCCTATGTGGGCCATTCTCATTCAAGCAATCACATTCCACTCTCTGGCCCCTATTGACTTGTAGCCATATCATAATAAAAATTGAGTTTAGTACAACTTCAAAAATCTTCACAGTCTATCATAGTCTCAACAGTGTTTAAAAGTCCAAAGTTCAAAGTCTCTTCTGAGACTCATGGCAATGTCTTAACTATAACCCCTTTAAAAAAAAAAAAAAAACAGCAGATCCCATGATCACATACTTTCAACATATACAATGGCCCAGATTATACACGATCACTCCAAAAGGGAGGGAGGAAGCATAGTGAGGGAATGCTGGACCAAAGAAGACCAAAAAACCACTAGGCAAACTTCAAACACTCTATCTCCATGTCTGATGTCAAAGTACTCTTCAGATCTCCAACTTCCTTTCAGTTTATTGACTGCAACAAACTCTTATCTCTTGGGTTGTTTCCATACCCTGTTAGCAGCTTCCCTTGGCAGGTATCCCGTGACTTCAGCATCTTCAGCATCTTGTTGTCTCTCTCACGGAAATCCAGGCTTTACTTCCACAGCTTCATGCAATGGCCTTTCTGGGCTTTCATGCAGGGACACCCCTGACACATGCCTGGTTGCAGTGGGAGATTCAACAACTCTTGCTTGTAGTGGGTAGCCATTCCAGCTTTGATCTGGAAGTTCCAACACCCATTGAGGCTTCAGCAACTGTCACGCCTA
>CABHPP010000082.1:26948-37040 GCA_902168425.1 Peromyscus attwateri | reverse complement strand
TGTGTGTGTGTGTGTTTTCTAACATTCCTTTTATATTTCTACCTATCTATTAGAAGAGGGAAAGGAATGGAGTGGAGAAGGGTGTGGGGAGTCATAATTTAGTGGTCTGCAATAGATATCAAGTGATGAAGCTCATAATTACCCATTGACTTAGGGTGGTATCTTATAGCTGTTTGGATTTTTCTTTTCACTGCCTGGATGTATGTATGTGAGCAAAATAAAAACCACTTGCCCATTTGTTGAGAAACCAAATCACCTTTTTTACACTATTATGAGATATGTCATGCTTTACATAATCAGGTTTTTATCATTAATTAATTCTTGTTAGCTAAACAGTTGTTGAAATGAAAAGTATCGGCTCAGGACCCTTAAGACCAAGTTCTCAGCACAAAGATTTATTTGCTCCACAGAGACAGAGGCAGGGAATAAGAGACAAATGCAGGAGATAGAGGAAGAGGGAGAAGGGGAAGGGGACAAGGGAGAGGGGGAAGGGGTATTTGTCCCCGGTGGACAAAGGACTGCCTCTGGGTAGAGGGGAGACAGACGTGGCACATAGGCAAATGGTGTTATATAAAGGTAAAATGGGAAACCTCATGTACGGATGAGGTGTTTAATTTTAATTGGGCATGTTAATTAGGTGAGCCAAAGGGGGCTTTTTATCACTGGACTTCAATACTTTGAAAGCTGGCATAGCTGGACCTTGGTAATCAGTTCAGTAGGAGGGACTGGTCAAATAAGGAAATGGACCATGGGGAGTAGCTTCAGGAATATAATCTAGAGGATTTTAGCAAGGCAAAGGGAATGGAGGAAGGGGAGGGCCAGACCTGCCAGAGCCATGTTTATCACACTCAGGATGGCTAAAGTCCCTTCAGTTGTAGTACCAGTATTTCTGAGGTAAGGGATTTTTTTTCTCTTAGTTTTACTAAGATAACATGGCTTTGAGCTCTCTCTGTAACAGAAGGTGTTCTTAAACCCCTGACCCTTCTGCCTCTATATCATGAGTGCTCGGACTTCAGAAGTGCACAGTCATCCCTGGCTCTGAAGTTTTAGAAAATGCTAGCCAAATGATGTTTCAGTGCTTGGAAGAAACTAGAGGCCTAAGGAAGAAAAAAAAAAAAGAACATCAATTTATTTTAAGATAAAAAGATATACCATTAGTCAACTGTCAGAACCTTAAAATAATGAAATTCCTTTTCTTAACATGTTTTCATGTTGTTATAGTGTTTTTGTTGATTCCATGAAGAAGGAAAAATAGATGACATTTTGAAGCTCAGGGCTTATTCTTTTTGTACCATCTCATTGTTTATGTTAACACATATTTGTGGAACCGGACTGAAATAAATTTAACTGAACAGAGGGAGAAGTCAGAACAGTTCCCCAGTGGCAGCTTCTCTCAGGCTGAAAACTGAGGCACTCTGTCTAAAAAAGAAAAAATAAAAACAAAACAAAACCTCCTTGATTACAAAGTGTCGGTTACGATTTTAATATTGCCTTGTTTTACTGCTCTTTTACATTCAGATTCTAGTGATGCACTAAAAATCAAATGAATAAGAAACTCTGGCCATCAGGCTTTTAAGAAGCTCCCCAAGGTGATTTCTCACTCCATGAAAATTTGAGAACAGCTTTTAAGATATTGTCTATGATGGAATAACATACCCTGCTCCTTGACAGTAGGTATGACAATAGGAATAAGAAAAATCCAGCATTCATTGTGTATGTGTGTGTTTGAGTGCATGCCTGTGTAAAACATGTATTGCATGGGGCCAACATAAACTGAATGCCTGTATTCAACTAATGTCCCATAATTTTTGTAAGGTTCATCTCTCCTTTCCTGTATGCTTCTGCCTCAATCTGTGCCCATCACACCCTTCTCCCAGTGCTGACAGTCTTTCCCTTAACACTAGCCATGAGTGATAAGGGAAACGTTTTTGTTGTTGTTGTTGGAGAATAAGCTAAGATAGCTGTACTTTAGATTTAGAATGAGTGAGTTTATTGAGTGTGCAGCAACTAGCAATAAAAGAAAACATAAGTAGTGGATAGATCTAGATAGATGGACAAGATCAAGTCAAGTGCTGACAACGTCCACCAGAGAGGCTGAGCAAACAGGAGAGATATCTGGACAGAACAGAAGTGATTCTCTTCACAGATTGGCTTCCAGCTTCCCATTCCAGGTCAGGCACTGTTATGCCATGGGATAAACAACAGTAGCTTTAGTTAGAAATGACTTGTCTTCTAGCTGTTCTCAAGGGCAGTTTATTAATACCCTTAGTTGTTTTCTGCTCTCTTTCCTGTAGTCAGAAGATTTCCTGTGTCCCGGCCTGCCGGCAGTCAGGACAAATCTCTCCCATTACATCTCCCAAGTAAACACACAGAGACTTATATTAATTATAACTGCATGGCCATGGCTCAAGCCTTTTGCTAGCTAGCTCTTATATCTTAAATTAGCCCATAATGCTTAATCTATGTATCACCACATGTTCTGTGGCTTTACCTGTGTACCATTACATGTTGTTCCTTGGGCGGCTCGCTGGCATCTCTCCCAGCCTTTCTGTCTCTGTTTTTGAATTTCCCACCTGCCTCTAAACTTCCTTGCCGTGGGCCCAAACTTTATTTATCAACCAATCAGAGCAACACATAGTTGAAGCATACAGAAAGACATTTCCCCATCACTTTCCTTCTAGTTACAGTGTTTGGGGGCCAGACTGCTTAAGGACAGGGAGTCTTGATGGACATGTTAGATCAGAATGCTCAAGCCTGAGACAATGGGGCCTGTCTTGTTATCAGAGTCTGCTCTCAACAAGTACAAATAGCACATGTTAATTTGCCAAAAGAATTTATGTTACAAAATACCCTCCATATACTCCATTATACTCCCCAGGAACCTCCCCTGCTTTCTCCTCATAGTCAACATGTTGGATTTTAACCATCCTAATAATTGCGTAGTGTGAACACAGTGTTATATTAATTTGCAGCTCCTAATGATATGTGGTATAGAGTATCTTTACTTGTGATTATTTCTATTTGTATGTACTTTTGTAAGATATCTCTTGAAGTTTGTTGACCTTTTTAAATTGGATGGTTTATGGAATAAATAATTCTTTGCACAGTTTGTGTACTAGTTCATTATCACAGAAGATGATTCCTACACTTAAGATTATTTATTGTTACATGGTTGGTGTTTAATCTGGAATGTTCTTTCCACATTATGGCACATTGGTTCAAATTCTACCTAACATCCAGGTCTTAGCTAAAAAGTCACAACTTTTATATTACAGTAAGTGTTAGTGGATTTGCTTATTCAGTCTTTTTCTCTGTGGAATTTTGACGATATCTACTGTAGTCGCTAATATAATACAGCTGTGATGTTTGCATAAATGGTTCTACCTTTAAAATGAGAGATGTTGAGGAGAATTTTCATCATTTTTCTCCTGAGAAATATTGCTTAAAATGGATTTGAATTTAGTAAACATTCAGCAAATATTTATGGAATTGTACCACAATAAGTTATTAAGCAAGTTTACATTTTGTCACAATAATCTTTAAAAATATATTATGAGCCAGACTTTTCTGAAAAATAAACATTTATGTTGGAGATTCTGAATACTGATCAGCAGATTAGAATTCTGTAATTGTAGAGAATAGGAATGTTGTAATCAAGAGCCAAAATTGTGCTCAGTTACCTTTAATTCCCTTTGTATCTATGCATCTATCACTTCTGTATCCTTGACTATCAGTAAATTTGAGGAGTGTATTGTTGTGTAATATTATTTTAAGATGTGTCACATTTGTTTATGCTGTGAGACATTTGTTTTAATGATGCGAAGATGTGTAGCACTCTTTTATGTTACAATTGTTTAACTGTGTGAAGCTTTGTTACTTTGCCTGTCTAAAACACCTCATTGGTCTAAAAAAAGAGCTGAGCATCCAATAGCGAGGCAGGAGAAAGGATAGGCGGAGTTGGCAGGCAGAGAGAATAAATAGAAGGAGAAATCTGGGAAGGAAAGGAGATCGGAGAGCAAGAAAAGAAGGAGGGGAAGACATCAGGGGCCAGTCACCCACCTACACAGCAAGCCATGGAGTAAGAAGTAAAGAAAGATATACAGAAACAGAGAAAGGTAAAAGTCCAGAAGCAAAAGGTCAACAGGATAATTTAAGTTAAGAAAAGCTGTCAAGAAATAAGCCAAGCTAAGGCTAGGCATGCATAAGAAAGACTAAGCCTCTATGTGATTTATTTGGGAGCTGGGTGGTGGGCCCCCCAAAGAGTAAAGAGAAAAGAGTAAAAAAAAAAAAAGCAATCAACAATACTTTGGCACTCAATGTGGGGCTTAAATTTCCATAGGACCTGAGAAAGCATAAAAAAAAGGATACTTCTCCTTTAAGAAGCCCAACCATATAGCACACAGCTTTTTTCATGATAAATAGAAACAAAAGAAATAAAATTTAAAAAAAAAGCCTGCTGCATCACAAAGGCACACACTCATGCAAGCATCGACATTCTAGAGCTTTTGGGGACTGAATGCAGTTCCTGGTCAAGCATCTCTGACCAGGCTGAAAGCTTTAGGCTTAGATTTCAGGACCCTATAGCAGGAGCAGGGAGGAGCCAGCCAGTAGAGCTGGTTGGAGGACCCAGCTGTATCTTAGCAGTTTAAAGTTTCCTCACATGGTCAAAAAAGGCTAAAAGATATGCAGTAAAAGAGGTCCAGACAGAAAATAAAAAAAAAAAAACTCTAAATAGGTTCCAGGGTGTTTTACAATGTGCATACACTTAAAAAGAAAGAAAAGGGGTATGGACAGTCACAGAAAGAAATGAATAGTTGAAAAATAATAGAGTCTTTAGATAGAGAAATAGTAAGAAATGAAAAAACCATGTTAATAGCAAATGGCCATCTATTGTCTTGGGGTTTCTATTGCTGTGATAAAACAACATGATCAAAAGAGTTTATTTCACCTCACAATTCCACATCATAGTCCATCACTGATGAAAGTCAGAGCAGGAAATCAAACAGGGCAAGAACGGGGAGGTAGGAGTTGGATCAATGGCCGTGGAGGAGTGCTTCTTACTGGCTTACTCTCCATGGCTTTCTTTGCTTTCTTATAGTACTGAATACCACCAGCCCAGGGATGGCACCATTCATAATGGCCTGGGCTCTCCCATGTCAATCACGAATTAAAAAAATGTCCTACATGTTTCCCTGTAGCCTGATCTTATGGAGGCATTTTCTCTACTGAGGTTCCCTCTTCTCAGCTGACTCTGGCTTCTGCCAAGTTGACATAAAACTAGCCAACATAGCTATGTAGGAAAGTCTGGTTTATATTTTATTTACAAGTTTGATAAGAATGTTATATTATTTCAAGATGAATGTTATATGTGATAAGTCATCTTACCAAAAGAAATCTATTTGAAAATCAATATCGTAATTGGACCAATTGTGTAAATATTATTTACTTAACTTTTCTATAAATAAGGTGATCTTGAAATTAAATTAGCTAAAGTTGCATCTGCCAGTGTTCTTCAGAAACTATTAGATGCATTATTTTATTTCATTTAATTGACATACCAACTGGGAGAGCAATTAAAGATGAACATTAAAATATCTCAGAAAGGAGTGCCAATCAATAAAAATGCATATTGACTATCAACAACCAACACAGAATTTTTTTAGTTGTCCTGGAGCTTTTTCTTGTAGACCAGGCTGACTTGGAACCCACAAAGATCCACTTGCCTCTGCCTCCCAAGTGCTGGAATTAACAGTGTGCACCAACATCAGACCCAACACAACAAACTCAATCACAGCAGCTGCCTCTACAGTGATACTCTGAGAACACAAAAACAGTAGCATTCTGGACATCCATAATTGATGGTATATTTCCATTACAGGAGAGTGGATGATCTTATAATTAATTATCAATTCATTTCATAGCTTCTATTGAATGTATTTAAATATGAATTGATAGCCCCTTACCCATATATATTCATCCCAGTTTTTATTCAGTGATATGTCTTTTAAAAAGTAGATGGATTTTGTAAGAAGAAAGGTTCTCTCATCTAGTAATTTAGCAGAATGCTACCTTAAACAAGTTTCGTCTTTACATAGAATCTACAGCACATGCTCTACGGGGAAGATAGTGAGTTGCACTTTCCAAAGAAGACACCATACACATGGAGAAATAGATATAACTACAAAGATATAACATATTACAAACTAATCATTGTAATCTGTCCTAATCAGTGTTCCAGTGAAGAGAACTGAATTTATGGATTATGTTTAACCAGTGTGCACTAAGTACCCCATTCATTTTCTCCAAGGCATTGTATACCTTTTAAAAAAATAATTGCTTCACCACTGTATTTCTGTCCTACTAAAATATCATTTTGATTATAGATTTAAATACTATTTTTAAAATTATATAAATGAGCATCTAGATAAGGTGTTGATGGGTTCTGTTCATGATCTACAGAAAAGAAGCCTTCAAGAAGTTGAGTCTCAGAGGGTGAATGGGAATGTTTACCAAGTTCAGGAGAGCAAAAGAAGAAGCCATTTCCCAAGAGAGCTTGAATGGAACTGTACTAGTGAAGTGGATAAGGAACTCTCTTTTGTGTATTAGAGATCTATTTGTGTATTGTGATTTATTAACTTCAATATAAAAATGGAAAAAAAGAAAGAAAAGATCCAAGTCAAAGCCAACCCTGGAGAAAAAAAAAAACAAGAAAAAATGATCTCATAAACTCATTTTTTCCTCAGAAAAATATCCTTACTGTTTGTTTGATATTTTGTTTGGTTGCTTGTTATATCAGTGACCCAATGAATTTAATTAAGGTTGCTCAGGATGATCATGAATGGTGAACATCCATCATTTAATGAACTTGGGCAAATTAAAATCAGTTGTAGCACTCAGCATGTGTCTTTGGAGAACAATTTTATCCAAAAGCCTTTTTGTATTTATTGTTTTATTTTTAAATTTAGTTTACAAAGTAGCAGAGAATTTCTTTTCTAGATAATCCTGAAAGAACATGATAGCAGCACCATTGAGTCCATCTGCCTCTGGCTACATGAAAAGTGGTGAAGACAGAAGCTATGGCTGCCCCAACTGCTGAGAATAAGTGACAGTTGAAGGATCACTCCTAAAAAAAACACTTATAATCCCTTTCTGCCTAAGGCTTAAGGAACATTGTAGAAGAGAGGGCAGGAAATATAGAAGAGCCAGATGATAGGGGGAAGAACTTGGGGATGCCATCCTCTAGACCATGGCAACCATGAGCTAGCAACTGTGGCTACCTGCACTGGTCCTGCAGTAGACCTGTTTCAACAATTAGTCATGGATGGGGAAGAGCTTATAGGATCCTACCCCTTATTGCTGAACTATTATCTGGCTGGTGATAGATTCTAGCAGAGAGGAAACTGTTGTTTTCAATTGTGTAGCCACTGTTGAGCCTGCCAGTTTCTAAATGACAGCTCTAAACCCATATCCCACACACAGTCTACATAAACACAGTGAGCCACAAAACAAAGTGAATAGATACGAGTGTGGGAGAAAGACTTGGAGGGAAGAAGGAAATGGATAAGGCAGGAAGGAGATAGAAGAAGATGGGAAGTGAGAATGGTCAGTACGTATTACGTAGATGTGTGAAACTGTTAATGAACAAATTAAATTAAAAAGTATTTTTAAATGATAGTCATTGCTTTCTTTTCCAAAAAGGGTGCAATCTTATTCTATGTATCAGTTCTATCAAAAATTCTTGTAAATTAGCAGCCTTGTATTTCACAGTCCCCAACAATTACAATAACTATTCCAATTAATCTAAAAGAAGCTGCAGGGCCTTTTCAGGGAACATTTTCTCAAGAAGTGTACAACATCTGTGAAGAATCCAGAGCACTAACTACAGGCATTTCCCTCTCATTTTCTCTACTTTATGTGTCTTAATTTTCCCCTTCCCACTCTACATCATGCTTGTTTCCTTTCTCATATCACTGTACTAATGCTCCAGGACAATGTTGAAAAAGAGTGAAGGAAGCTACCCTTTTTCATTGTAGGAATTTGGTTGGAACATATCTAGTTTCCTTATCTTTGTTGGCTGCAGGTTGCTGTAGGGTGCTTAAGTAAAAAAACAGACTCTTCTATTTCTAATTTCTCAATATTTTCACAAAGAGTAAGTGTTGGATATTGTCAAATAACTTTTCACACTTATTAACAGGACTGAGGCATGATAGAAAGACAGAGAAAATAATGGGACATGAGAAAGGAAAGGAGTCCCTTACCCTCACATCTGGTCAAGTTCCTCACCAACAGAGTTTGGGATGGTATAGGATAAGGGTAAAAGAGGCATCCTTTAGATCAAAAGAAAACAAGCTATACTGAAGAGAACTCAGTGATCAGGGCACTAACAAGATAACCAACCACCTATGGATTTAGTGGGTGGTGGTATCCCAGAGCAATCCTCATTTAGTTAAAATGAGACAATGTTATATGCAACTGCTATCACTCAATTCCAGCTATACAAATGAAGACAATCCCAACTGGTTGATATTTAGCCCTGATCAGAGACTGCCCTTGTAGGCTTAGTGGTAGTGACTACAGTCATTTCTGGTTAGACACAATCATATCATTCCATTTGCAGTTCAGCAGGACCAGCAACACAGTTTTCTGTGTGGGGACACTTTCTAGACCAGACTTGCATTGGGAACCCTCTCTCTTTCTCATCAAATAATCATGTCTTTCCTCCACACTAAGAATGAAGAAAAGCAAAATGGCTAGCAAAATTTAATCTGAAGTTCACCTGACTACAGACAGTAATTCTTTTCTATACAGATATTTCAAATAAGAATAAACAATGCCTAAGACCTAAGTATGCGTGACCTTTGAGTTGAATCTTACTCTTCTCCCAAATGTAAAATGGTAATTTTCTGATAATCTCACCAAGAATATTACAGCAATTGTTAAAAGTCAAACATACGTCTTTTCTTCGTTGTAATCTTTACATATTAGGATTCCATTTGTCTGGGTTCCTTTGGGATCACCAGTCTTCGTGACATCCATTGAAAGATTTCAAAAGAGACATGGGGAGTTGAAGAGAAGATCAGGGCTTCTTCAACTTTTCTATTCATGACCTCTTTTTATCTGAGAAATATTTATATTTCTTCTATATAAACATATAAAATAAGTATATTGATCCTTTATTGGTAATAATAAAACAAAATACCTTAAAACAGATCCTGTATACACCTAATTTTACCATTTATTAAAGACAAAAATCAAATTTACATACTAGTGAGATGGGTATGTTCATCTTTACATAAAGAATTGAATCTTGGCTGAATATGTAATACTTCAGGATATAGGTTATTTTCAAGTATTTTAATACTATAGTCAAATCAGTATAACATTGCTTTGAATAAATATGAAGTACAACAAATGGCAAATATGTGCTTACAAACATTTCAGAAATTAGTAGAAATTCTTCAGCCTGAACCCCAAGCCAATTTTCATTTAGTGATTTTTTTTTAAAAAAAGTAAAACTGGCATTGTGACTCAAAGTGAAATTTTTAAACTCAAACAGTTAACTGAATAAAATCCAAAGATATAGTAGTTAGTTACATACTGAAGAATGACAGTTGGAAAGTATTAGAAGTCTTTGTTTTTTGGTAATTAAACCATTATATTGCTATAGGAACAGAAAACACTTCATGCTCAGTAAATTCACTGCAAAATGTACCACACACTAGTCTTTAGTCTGAGTGAAGGCACTTCAAGCCATATTCATTAGCATTTCATTATGTGTTTGGTCTTGAAATTTTCTTTTACATTCATTTTATTTATTATTTGAATGTATATGTGTGTGTGTTGGGTATATGTATGGATGTAAGGGCTATGAGAATGTCACAGCACACTGTGAGTTTACAAGACAACTTTCAGGAGTCAGTTTTCTCCTTCCACCATGAGACCTGGGTATGGAATTTAGGCTGGCAGGCTTGCATGGTAAATCATTCTATCTACTGAGCCATCTCACCACCCCAGTTTTTGTCTTTTGCATGTTGTGTTCAGAAAACTTTTAGTATTGTCAGGTGTGTGTGTGTGTGTGTGTGTGTGTGTGTG